>JAZHYW010017393.1:0-208860 GCA_037355805.1 Ixodes ricinus
ACCCTGTTAATTTTATTTCCAACTTGTTAAACGAGATGGCGACACTAGTACTAAATGGCTCAAACCGGATATTTTCTTGCTGTTGCTGGTGTTGTTTTTCTCTCGAGCTCGAATTCGACCGCGATGTCTCGTTGCTCGTGGATCGGTAGCACGTGTAGCGAAAGCTCGCGCTGTAAAGCTCACTGATCGTGGATTCAATCCACCGCCTCGGCCCGTTTCAATCTGGATGAGCGTCGTACCGGCGTGCTGTCATGTATCACTATTGCGTGATGCACGTTAAAGACGTCAGACAAGCAGCGGTATACTGCACTGTCTTTCATCTCCAACGAAGACACCAGATGCCCTCAGAGCTGACTAACTTCCCGCTGTATAAACATAGACACAACAGAATTACAATTGATGGCTCCGTTCGTCGGCACTTTTTGAACGTTGCAAAAAAGAATAACAAACGTGCCCATTAGTGACCGACCCGAGGTTCCGCAACTTTGTCGCGAAGCTGCCACACACCTGCGATCAACTTAGACCCCTCCTTCTTGATGCCTCATTGTACATTATCAGTGCCTCACATTATATCTCACTGTATTATTATTATCACCCCTTATACGGGCCTCTCCGGCATTTATTGTACGGGCTACGTGCATCTCTGTGGCGGCTGTGCTTACGAGCACAAATAAATACCTACCTACCTACAAACGAATATTTTGGTTTATGTGTTACATCAGTGAGAGCGGTTGTGTTCCTCGATGACACAGGGAAAATATTGATGCCTGCAAGTGCTGGCGAAACCAGATTCTGAAGAACAGTATGAATTAATACCATGCATAATGGGTTATTTAAATGCCCATACACACAGTTGCGTTTTAGTGCGTTTGACGGCGCTGCGTCAAGAAACGGAAGCTAGTCAACTGCACATCAATGCTTCGTATGAAGCGTGGATTTCAATTCAAAGAGTATCTTGGCACTTGACATACGAAGCAGGGATGTCCTGGTTTTTCGCAGCTGCAACGCAGTCAAACACACCCAAACACTCTCAAACGCAACTGTTTATAGGCCCTTAGAAGAGCGTACGGAGCCCTGGACGAAGGGCACCGACCAGGGACCGCAAGGTCCTTTCACTTTTCAAATATTAAAGTTTCCGATGATGATGATGATAGAGCATGATTCGAAATAATGGTGCAAGCTCCCGGTTGTACTGCCGCTCTGGGCAGTTGCGGGATCGCTATGCTCATGCCCAAGTCCAACGGGAGTGACTAATAGAAACAACCTACACCGACACGCGTCGAGGAAATGAATCACGCACGCGAATGTATCTTTGGCAGGCTTACAATCGCGTCTGCTTACTTCAAAAGCACCGAGAGACAGCAATTAAGCATGTCAAAGATACCTTTTTGTGCGTGCTTCATTTGTGTTCGTGTGTATGCTTATACAGCCTGAAGTTAGTCTGCCTCAACTAGCGACCTGTCTCTGAGCTGTAGATGAGCAATTTAGCCAGTGCAGTACAACCGCCAGCCTGGGGTCTTTAACGTGCACCACGCAGTAGTGATACACGACCGCACGCCGGTACGATGCTCATCCAGGTCGGAACGGGCAGGGGCGGAGATTGATTGTCTTTGCTTGAGGCTTATTGGTGTTTGTTATTTCTAATTGTCTCTCTATGAAACTAGGGCATCATAAACAACAACCATTTATGTCTTTTTTGCCTCTTCCACTAGGAGTAATCTTTGGGCTTCTCGTTACCTGATCATGCCATCTTATTTAGTAGCGGAAGTGGACGTCCGGAGGAAATATTCCTTCAGTGTACGGGAGTGCAAAACATAAAACAGGAGTCACATGTAACGTTCAAGCTACGAAGAGTGCTTCTGGCAAGCTCAATGAACCTTTGAGAAAGTTTGACCTCTGTTGCAAACTGTGGAATCCCTGCACAATTATGGATACAAGCGTCAGCTCTTTGTGTTTGATTGCACGTCAGCTGCAACAGTACTCGTGCAGCGGGAGCTCACGCCAAAGGTGCAAACAAGCTTGCGCTCGCAGCATTTTTGATTATCACCCAAAGTATCAGATTCTCACGTTCCGCAATGTCGGTTGTTCCGCCATTGTGCAGTGGATCAGCCGACGTTTACCTAAGTCTAATATCGTCAAAACAAATAGAACTAACATTGTGGAAACAGGTGACATCTATATAAGTGAAAATGTAAAATACACTTGGCAGCAAAAAAAAAAAAAAGACTATTGTTCCATTTTTTGTTGACAGCTTCTTTTTCAATTAAATAAATGCTAAAGGAGTCCTCAACGTAAGTTCCTGTTTTGACAATATTAGGCTCAGGTGAACGTCGCTCATCGAGAAATTTCTTCTCTCGTTTTTATCTTGTGATCAAGCTGACGTCCTCCTCTCAAATTTTCGCGCTCTATTCCATCTGCTGGCATCCCATTTTCAAAGTTTAATCTTCCCGCGATGCGTAAATTATCTACACGGGCCAAAAAATAAGATTTTCTCAAAAACATTACTAAGTGCATGCACTGCACGCGCTCATCTCTTCTATATAAGTAATTAGAAGTAAATAATCAACATAAGATAAAAAATAGACTTTTCCTTTCAAGCAGTTATGTGACTGTAGACGCCAGCACGTGTTGCGCGTGTAACTAGTCATTAGCAGACTCCTAGCGAAAGGCCTGATAAGGCTCTAAAGGCGAGACTTTTGTTGATTCTATTTTTTGTGTGTGCTATGTTAGCGCGCGTGGTCAAAAGCTTGCATACGCTACAATCGTGGCTAACCGTCAGTCAGGCAGCCGTGCTAACCGGCTACGCTGCATTCACACTCAGGAACGCGGCACTCGCGCGTTGACAGCTAAAGCGGTTGCACGAACGCGCTCGCGTTGCGAACGCGGTTGTATAAAGATCCAGTACAATTGCACGCGCTCTTGAGGTCACCGAGTGCGCGTGCAATTGTACTGGATCTTTATACAACCGCGTTCGCAACCACTTTGCGAACGCGGATCCTCTTCCAGTGTGAATGAGCGGTAAGGTCGTGCAGGGTTGAACAGAGATACCCTAATATGTAGGGTGCCTCAATGTCCTTCTGCTTAGGATGATGCCACCCTTAGTAGTACCCGATGCCGACAGCACGCACTCACGGGTAAAATACAAATAAATCGACGAAAACAAAATGTCGCCATAGCACAGTCAGCGCCACAAACGCGTGCCGGGACACGCTCTTTCACGCGCTTCTGAACAAAAAATAACAATAAAAGTGTAGGAGAAAATGGCCAGATGTCTCCACACTGAGCAAAGCGCACATGAAGGCACCCTACTATACTTCGTTTCAGCTTGGGTCCACACGCAGCCGATGCTACGAGCGCGAGCGTGTGGCCCTGAACAGTGCTTGCATTGCACGAGCGCGCGTGCTTGGCAGGGACGCTGAAAGCCCGGAGCTCGCGCTTGTAGTATCGCCTGCGTCTGGACCCAAGCTGAAACGAAGTATAATACGTATTTGGAAAAAGAAATAGTTGAATGAGTTGCAAAGAAGGCTAAAATACTTATTCCGAACAACATTTATTTTATGAAACATTATTTCAGATATTTTCATTCTCAGTAGACCTTGTTTGGTGGCTAGTGGATATGAAAAACAAAAAAGAAGCATGATTTCTATTATCTTGAATAAGTGCAATATACTTTCTTAACCAACAAACAGGTGCTTGCTTTTAGATGCATATTGAATTTTGACGTTAGCGTTTTGGCGACCGAAACAATTTTTTTTTTTGTAAATTTAGCATTTCCCGTTTTGCGGATTACTAAGAAAACCAAACGGGCCATCAATAGGTAGAAAATGCGTTTCTACCAAAGGTGAGGCGTACGTTTTTTTTTTTTTTTTCTCTTCACCTTTCTAATTTTCAGGCAAAATCGAATGAACCTCTAAATAACTTTAGTGTCTTCATAAATAACCTCGGGAGTTCACTATGCTACTGTCCGTTATGAACACCTCTTTCAACAGTGATCTTACTATGTCACGGTGGAATGAAGCGGTGCTACCTTACCTGTCTGGAAACAAATTGGGGTGTGTGTATGTTTATACAGCCTAAAACATAGTCTGCCTCAACGGGCGACTTGTCTCCCAGCTGTAGATGAGCAGTTTAGCCAGTGCAGTACAACCGGTAGCCTGGTGTCTTTAGGGAGTTTTCGTAGATCGTTTCCGCTGTCCCGCAGCGCTCTCCACAACCAGCTACGCTAGCGGGAACTCTACAGTCAAGGCCATTGGCGCGCCGGCGCAGTAGCGGCTGCTTCGTTGCGGAGGGCTTAGCGGAGGGGGAAACGCGGTCTACGAAAACTCCCTTTTAACGTGCATCACGCAGTATACTCCGTTTCATACTTAGCGTGCAACGCTGTCAAAGCTACTGGCGCGAGCGCGTGGCTTCATCTATGGTTTTGTTTGCGCGAGAACGCGTGCAAATGATCAACGAGATCAAGCCCCATGCTCGCGCCAGCAGCTCTGCTAGCGTTGCACACTAAGTATGAAACAGAGCAAAGTAATACACGATCGCACGCCGGTACAATTCTCATCCAGATTGAAACGGGCAGGGGTGGGGATTGAACCCAGGATGCCTGGGTTATACAGCGCGAGCTTTCGCTCCACGTGTTCCGAGCTGGTGTGCTCTAACCCACTCGGCCACCGATCCTTTTTTTTTTTCTTTATCGCACTTGGCCACCGATCCCTCTTTATCTGTCTGGGGGGGGGGGGGATATTTATACAGCGTGTAGTTGGTCAGCCATTTAAAGTTGCGACGAGTCACTCGCTGTAGATGCGCAATTTAGCCAGTGCAGTACAACCGCGAGCCTGGGGTCTTTAACGTGAACCACGCAGTAGTTTATCTGTCTGGACTAAAACACTTCGATGTGTTTGCGTTTGTCTTGCAAGTGGCGTCAAATGCGCCAGTGCACGAGGCCCGTGTCTCGAGCGGCCCTTGGAAGCAGTTGTCGGCGCAGTACTGAAATGAGCGGCCCTTGGAAGCGAATGGCAGCGGAGCACCCGCTCTTGGCACGGGTTTTGCGCGTTTCCACAACAATGGTTGGCGGTACTTGCAAGCGTGAATTTTATCAGAGGAATTTAGTCTGCACTTGCCGGCAGCGCCTTCAACTTATAAAATTTACGGGGATAGCTGGAGTGCGACATGGCTTTGTGTATTTGAGTGGTTCTTTTTCGCTGACAGGCAGACAGACGGAAAGTGTCCCCGTCGCCAATGTTGTCAGCTGCTGTGCACTTGGCGCGCGATTGTAGACGAGTAGTAGAGCCGCGACACTTGCTTGGACAGAGAACTCCTTGGTACAGTTCGCGGGTGGGAAACGGTTGCTTCTTGTTGCTTTTGACTCGCCGCGCAGAAGTGTGGACCTCGCTGACGAGGTGCACACCTCTTGACGCGCAGAAGTGTGGACGTCGTCGACGAGGTCCAGACCTCTGGACATGCAGAAGTGTGGACCTCGCCGCGCAGAAGTGTGGACCTCGCACTAAGCGAGCTATGCTTAGGGTCGGCACTCAGTTCCACAATATTGCTGTGGGCGCCGCCATCTTGGTGCTTGTACAGAGCAGACGCAACTGCCGATCGTCAAGATTCAAAAGTGCGGCTTCCTCGGCATTTGATTCGGTGTTAGGAAGCTCGTGTAATATTGCTTTGCTCTGTGTCGAAGCGTTTAAACCACTGATCTCTACTATAGGGGGCTCTACTATAGGGGGCCACTAGGGGGGGGGGGGCCTTTCTAGTGGAGATCAGTGGTTTAAACATTTGTGGAGGACGTAAAAGCGTTTCCTGTGATTTCAGATAAATTTTCACATAACTGGCAGCCATGATTTTAAGCCACAATATGGACAAGTGTCGTTACTCTGAAGCGTAGCTTATTTAGTGGCACTAGGGAAGATTATGGCGGAATAGCGCAGCACTGAGCTAGATTTCAGACGCCATGTTCTTCAGTGCCACTAAATAAGCTACGCTTCAGAGTAACGACACTTGTTCATTATGTGGCTTAAAATCATGGTTGCCAGTTATCTCAAGATTTATTTGAAATCACAGGAAACGCTTTTCCGCCCTCCACAAATGTTTAAACAGTTCACGACAGATAAAAGCAATATTATATGAGCTTCCTAGCACCGAATATAATGCTGAGGAAGTCGCACTTTTGAATCATGACGATCGGCAGTTGCATCTACTGTGCACAAGCACCAAAATGTCGGCGCCCACAAGAATGTTGGGGAACAGAGTGCCGATACTCTAAGCGCAGCTCATTTAGTGGCTCTAGTTCTTCCTAGAAGAACTAGAGCCACGTGTCTCGAGCATTTTCACAAAATGATTGGCGCCACTCACAGCAGAGGCACGTGTCTCGAGCATTTTCACAAAAATGATTGGCGCCACTTTTCCCAGGATAGATGGGCTTTTTTACTCCACACATCCTGGGAGCGGGTTTGCATCCAGTATTCAGACGAAGAGCAGGCCGATATAGGACATAGGAAGTGCAAAACTGCTACTTTATTTCTTTTTGTTTTCTAGCTTTAAAATAAGCTCTAAAAATAAACCAAGTTTTTTTTCTTCTTTTTTTTTTGGCAAAACAATGTTTGCGTGCCAAATGTGGTGGTCCAAACGGCCGCAACGCCGCACCTGTGCTTTTGATAATTTTCGAACGTGGATGGAATTTCGAATCCATTTGGAAATCAGAGCTTATTCTACGTTTTGTAAGCCACTGTAATCTACGTATGTACTGGCTCGTATCTCACGCCGCCTGTTGGCCGCTTCCGGCAGCGGCGGACGCAGAGCGAAGAAGATCTAGCTCGAGATCGGCGGCCAACAGCCCGTGGTCCGAGAACACCTCGAGCGCCCGACCTGCATGCGCAGCTGTGAACGTGCAACTCGTTTGTTCCGGAAAAATTCTGCGCCATCTATGAGGAAAAGGGTACAAATAAATAGCGGTTGAATCCCCCTTAATGGTGGCGATCGTGCACAGTTGCCGAGAGATGCATCATGCGGGCGTTGCAAGCCATCAGAGTCAATTCAGGACCTCGGGGATGCGACTGTCCAGGTTTGCCTTACGATTCCCGGATCTCTAGGTCACGTGGTGCTGAAGTGGTTGTTATAGTTATTCTGGAATAGCTCGCGTCATCGGCCGCGGTCATATACTCCTGAAAGTGAAAGGCAGGCGCGCGGCAGCAGCTAGCAAGGCAGTCAGCGCTGCCATGGCATCACTACGTCCTACATGCATCGTCTCAAAGCCATTCTCTAGACGCCAATGAAATCTCACAGCTCTCCAGCAAAGCCGTTGGGCAAAGCCGATCTCGGCCGCATCCGGTGTCAAGCAAACGGCACGTGCCGCACGCCCGTCTGCTTCAGACCATTTTCTGCGGCTATGAAGTCAATGCGTCTGCGCACTCGCGCAACGGAGTGCGGCTTAAATCTCTACATGTGCACGATTCGCTTTTTCTGAAATGACATAGAAAGCAAGCTGGATTGGAGCCCTGGGTCACTCTGCTGCCGTTGCTCGCTGCATCGGTCTTGAAAGTGAAAGGAGGTGCGCGGTGTTGAGGCATTGCGCGTTGTCACGGCATCACTACGTCATAGACGCATCGTCTCATCGTTTCAGACAAGCCTGTGAACAGCTTCGTCTTCTCCAACGGTACGTCATCACACTCGAATGGCACCCACTACACAATTGGGCCCCAGCCCGACACGGAGCATCTTTCGATGCGTTGACGGGACACGACTTCCAGCCTAACGTTGATGCTGCGCTCGTGTGCTATTTTGTGTCTGCTCTCAATCTCATTGTAATAACATACGAGGGGCGTTCATAAAGTTCGTATTATCGGCACAAAACATTTAAAAAAGTGGAACAAAACAGGCATCAACATGAGCGCTTGTCCCTCTAGTTTTCGCACAGTGTACACATTGCGTGCTATAGTAGCGCGGAATGCCACTAGGGAGTCGAAACCAAAATGTCACCACCCGTCTGTGTCAAGCACATGCAGTGATCCGTTTTTTTAGCATTTGAAAGGAAGCAATGCCAAGGATGTTCATTCCAATTCAGGAGCGTTGTTCTGGGACAACTCCCAAGTTTATGAAACTGTGGTTAAATGACGCAGGTGCTTCCAGTGTAGCCAATTAAGAGGAAAGCAATTCAAGGACGACGACCAAGTGATTGCTGAAATGGAGCGATTCCTGAACACTCAATGCGAGGAGTTCTTAAACAATGGCCTCCGGCATGTGGCCCATCGCTGGCGAAAGTTGGTAACGTTTGGTGGCGAACATGTAGAGAAAGTCTCAACTCCTACTTGAGTTTGATTGCTGAATCTCTATTTTTTCGTGACAATGATACGAACTTTATGAACGCCCCTCGTAAAAATTAGAATCCACAGGTTTTGATTATCTTAGACGGCAAGAAAATCTTGCAACTTATTCGGCAAAACCTAGCTCGCTTGCGTCCAGTGTCAAGCAACGGCGTGTGCCATGCATCATTCGCTTGGCACAAATGTGCCAAGCGACTGGTGCACAACTTTCCCTCGCTATGACGCCAATGCTATAGGTGCCCGTGCAGTCGCCCAGGTTTGAGGTCCGCTCAAAGCTGTACACGCACGCTCTTCACTTCTTCAGGAATGCCCCGCGCCTCAACAGCTCGCTCATGTAACACGCAAACAATAAACGCCAAAAAAAATGAAGTTGTTGTTAGCGTTTTGACGAAACGCTACATGTAATGAACTGTCTTTTTCACGCTTTATTAGCGCTGATGAGCAGATGCTAAAAGATGTTCATAAACCGTTTTTATGTTTACAAGATGACAGCCCAAACTGCTGCGATTTTTCATCATTTCGGAAAGTGAGCAAAGCACCGGCCATACTCACGAACGCTGAGGATCGCACCGGCGAGAAGCTCTTTGTTTACAAGATGCTGGACTGTGAATATCGCACTGCTCAGCATGCGATCTTCAGAGCCTTCAGAGCTCAGCACGCACGTGTTCGTCTATTCCTAAAGCGAGCAAAGCACGCGCCGTACGTACAAGCGCGGAAAATGGCACCACGGTCAGAAACTTTTTTCTACCTTCGACCGTGACTCGTGGATAATCTTACGCTAGTCGTTACAGGCTCGCACCTAAAGGCTAAACTGAGTGGAGCAAAGATTAACAGCAAAATTTGCGCGCCAAAAATCTATAGACCCCTTTCGAATTACTGCCCTTTGTTGGCAGCTGTGGAATCCCCTGCACAACGGCGGGCTAAAACCTCAACGTCATAGAACACTGGAAAGAACACACCCACAGAAAAAGGTGATGAGTGCAGTGACGTTGCACTTTCGACGCTGTTTAATTGGTTTGTCGGCTCGTAGTGTTGGCCGCGCTCCGACGTTTGCTATCGTATGGAATGACTTGCACGTTCCTCGATGCAGTTGTTCCGCCATTGTGCAGTGGTTCCGACCTTCGAATAATCGGCACGTGACTTTCGCAGCACGCCGCCGCGTATTTGTAGAAAACCAAGTTCCCTGCGACAAACGTGTGATGAACGCCGCCAAAGCCAATACATGATGTCAAGACGTCAGTTGCGTGAGCGACGTTCATCTGCACATGAATCACGCACTTGCAAACGCTGAAAAGCTCGAGTGCAAACCAACGCACAACAGCATCAGCAAATGGGATGTTTAACAAAAGGCGTTTGAATGGTTCGAATGTGGTTCCAACTTTGGAACCAGTCGGAAATCGGAGCCATTTTTTTTACTATACTGCTCGTGCTCCGCGCCGGCCGTTGGCCCCTGGCGGTGGTGGCGGACGCCGGGCGATCAAGATCGAGCTCGCCTAGATCGGGGGTGAACAGTCCGTGGGCCGTGCTTGCCCGAGCGCCCGACCTGCATGCGCAGCTGCGAGCATGGAGCTCGTTTGTTCCGGAAAATTTCAGTGCCATCCTATGAGGAAAAGGCTACAACTAAATCGGGGATGAATTCTCCTAACCTACGAATAGACCATTTGCTGTCTTCCCAAGCATCAAGGAGAATGCAGGGATTGGTGTTCCACGCGCCACACGCGCACGCCTTTCCTGTATAAAAGATTCCGAAGTAAATAACCAAAAGAAAGCATTGACGAACGCGCGTGCAGATGCCATTTGTTTTAGGTATTTGCTTTAGAAAATTTACTGCTGAGGCCAGAACGTGCGGCGCGTGGAACACCAATCCCTGCATTCTCCTTGATGCTTGGGTAAGACAGCAAATGGTCTATTGGTATGGCTGGAACCCGAGACTGGATTGACCATTTTACAATTTGTTTTTGAGCCTGCCCCGTGGCCACGTCTGAACTAAACGAGAAAGTTTTAAACGGGCTTGCTACGAAGAAACATTTACGACAAATTATGCTAACTTTATGAACGCCGTTCATGCGTGCGGCTACTTATCAGCTCAGTTACGAAGAAAATTACCACCACACAGCGCACGTTTGATGTAGTTTTCATTACGATATAGGGAACAGGATGCAGCAAGGAAACTTCGGCGACCAAATTCCTCGATTTCGATTCACTTTCGATAGATCAAGAGGCTGTGTCAATTCGACTACATCACGAAAAAAACTGATTCTTTTAGTTTTATGCCCAGCAAAACGGAATTCGCGAAGGAGACCATCTGCGTCATGCGCGCACATAAATATAGCGAGGCACTCGGGGAAGTCTTTCCACACGACCGGGCCCGCGCTGTCGAGACCAAGCGCTATCATCTGGCAGCTCAGCAGAGTCATCGCTCAAGTTGATAGATAAATCCCAGCGCGACCTCCTGTGTCCGGACACGTGGTCAGGTCGTCCCCACGGCCCGCACCAAAGTATGGTCGTTCCAAAATCTGGAAGCCCTCACGGGACGGGAAGGGATGTAAAAAAAAAAAAGTCGAGTGAGTAGATTGATGGCAACAAGGAGACGAGACCACCCGAAGAAGTATTTATAATTCGCGGTACTTTAAAGAAAAGTGATCAACAGTAGCCAAAAGCTTGAGCTTTGGCTCCTCGTCATTGCCGAACGCTGTTGGGAAGCGGCCGTGATGTCATGCTGCCGAGTTTCCAAGCAGAGGCTGCTTCCAGGGGACCGCCATGTTAGAATCAATAGGTCATTGCGTGTATGGGTCGTTTATGTTCTAGATTCGAGCAACGTTTATAACCACGCGTTAGCTACATAACGGAGTCATTATTCGGTTGTAGAGGCGTAGGTGTTAGCGTTGGTTTGTTCACTTTATGTGGGAGCGTAAGCTCTGTCCATCATTTTTAGATATAAAAATATAATTAATTGTAATGTCACCTAGGATGCCTACGATTCATATTATTTCAGACGAATCACGCCAGTGGGACAAACATGTAGGCTCTACAACACATGCAACGAGCTGCTGCCGCAATTGTCCCACTGTATGCCATTCGTGAGATGGCAGATGGAGTGAATGACTATAAAACTCAAATGGGCATGAGTCAGTAGGTGATATACTTCTGTGACTAGGTTAAAAACGTGACAAGATAGGCACAATTTTTTTCCAGTTACGTGACAAGGCTTTGTGAACTTCTGGTAGTTTAAACACGTTGGCTATAAGACGATATGGAAGAATGATAGACAGTGGCGATGAAAATGTGAGTGACGAATGATAGGCAGTGGCGATTAAAATGTGAGTGGCGATTAAAAAGTGATTAAAGGTGATAGACAGTGCCGCTTAAAATGTAAGACTCGCCCTTGCGCGCTGTCATCTATGTCTAAACCGTTTTAGCGCTTGTACTGTGTCTGTTACACCCTAGTTGCACTAGGGCTCTTAACTCTCATTAAGTTAACGACAGTTCACTTAATCGCGATCGGCCGGAGTTACACGGCAGCGCCGACTGTCATTAAGCCGCTAGCGATCATTGAGCTCAGGTGAGGCTGGCCTACCTCAGTTATACTCTATTTCATTTTCAAGTAATTACGCCCTGCTGTCCTCAAACTGTCGGCGACTACAGACCATTTTAAGACTCGCCTTCTGAGGCGCTGTCATTTTTGTCTACTGAGGCGTGGAATGTTTTTGAACATGTGCGACGCAGTTTCTTCTTCGGAATATAAGACGCCAACACGCTTCCGTTCACAGTCCAGTGACTCGGTGGTTTTCGCCTGGGTGATAACCGCTGGAAAGGTGTAGAGCTATGAAGAAGACGAGAATGAGACAGAAAGAAAAAGAAGCGACCAGAAATTGAAAGACGTTTACAAATCTCTGTAATGCGAAACTAGAGCCCAGCGCTTGAGGAGGAGGAGGGAGGGTACGGAGGGAGGGTATGCCCCTCCTCTTCCTCTCCTCTTTCCTCTCCCATCCTCTTGCCGCTGAATTTGTTAATGGGTGACGTGACACGAAGTCGTGACGTCGTTTTTCCTGCTAAATTTATCGGGGGAACTGAATGGGTATTGAGGTCACGTGGCGTCAATTTCCCCGCTAAATTTAACGTGAAACTTAACCCGCTAAATTTAGCGGGGAAACTATGACGTCCCATAATGCAACGCGCGCGGTTACGGGCGCCTAAAGCGCGAAACACATGAACGACGAAACCGCCCGATCCGAAGTCCGATCAGGCGATACGACGGTCAGACGCAGCTTGTTTGGTCGTGTCGCAACGTCGGAACGGCGTTGCGGCGTGCGACCGACTGTCCAGAGGTGGTTGCGGTGGTCGGATGACCGCAGCCAATGACGACGCAGGTAGCGGGAACGTCATGCGTTTGGTCGATGTCGCAACGTCGGAACGGCGTTGCGGCGTGCGACCGACTGTCCAGAGGCGTTTGCGGTGGTCGGATGACCGCAGTCAATGACGACGCAGGTAGCGGGAACGTCATGCGTTTGGTCGTGTCGCAACGTCGGAACGGCGTTGCGGCGTGCGACCGACTGTCCAGAAGGCGGTTGCGGTGGTCGGATGACCGCCGCCAATGACGACGCAGGTAGCGGGAACGTCATGCGTTTGGTCGTGTCGCAACGTCGGAACGCGTTGCGGCGTGCGACCGACTGTCCATGAGGCGGTTGCGGTGGTCGATGACCGCAGCCAATGTGACGACGCAGTGTAGCGGAACGTCATGCGTTTGGTCGTGTCGCAACGTCGGAACGGCGTTGCGGCGTGCGACCGACTGTCCAGAGGCGGTTGCGGTGGTCGGATGACCGCAGCCACGACGACGCAGGTAGCGGGAACGTCATGCGTTTGGTCGTGTCGCAACGTCGGAACGGCGTTGCGGCGTGCGACCGACTGTCCAGAGGCGGTTGCGGTGGTCGGATGACCGCAGTCAATGACGACGCAGGTAGCGGGAACGTCATGCGTTTGGTCGTGTCGCAACGTCGGAACGGCGTTGCGGCGTGCGACCGACTGTCCAGAGGCGGTTGCGGTGGTCGGATGACCGCAGCCAATGACGACGCAGGTAGCGGGAACGTCATGCGTTTGGTCGTGCCGCAACGTCGGAACGGCGTTGCGGCGTGCGACCGACTGTCCAGAGGCGGTTGCGGTGGTCGGATGACCGCAGCCAATGACGACGCAGCGTAGCGGGAACGTCATGCGTTTGGTCGTGTCGCAACGTCGGAACGGCGTTGCGGCGTGCGACCGACTGTCCAGAGGCGGTTGCGGTGGTCGGATGACCGCAGCCAATGACGACGCAGGTAGCGGGAACGTCATGCGTTTGGTCGTGTCGCAACGTCGGAACGGCGTTTGCGGCGTGCGACCGACTGTCCAGAGGCGGGTTGCGGTGGTCGGATGACCGCAGCCAATGACGACGCAGGTAGCGGGAACGTCATGCGTTTGGTCGCGTCGCAACGTCGGAACGGCGTTGCGGTGTGCGACCGACTGTCCAGAGGCGGTTGCGGTGGTCGGATGACCGCAGCCAATGACGACGCAGGTAGCGGGAACGTCATGCGTTTGGTCGTGTCGCAACGTCGGAACGGCGTTGCGGCGTGCGACCGACTGTCCAGAGGCGGTTGCGGTGGTCGGATGACCGCAGCCAATGACGACGCAGGTAGCGGGAACGTCATGCGTTTGGTCGTGTCGCAACGTCGGAACGGCGTTGCGGCGTGCGACCGACTGTCCAGAGGCGGTTGAGGTGGTCGGATGACCGCAGTCAATGACGACGCAGGTAGCGGGAACGTCATGCGTTTGGTCGTCGTCGCAACGTCGGAACGGCGTTGCGGCGTGCGACCGACTGTCCAGAGGCGGTTGCGGTGGTCGGATGACCGCAGCCAATGACGACGCAGGTAGCGGGAACGTCATGCGTTTGGTCGTGTCGCAACGTCGGAACGGCGTTGCGGCGTGCGACCGACTGTCCAGAGGCGGTTGCGGTGGTCGGATGACCGCAGCCAATGACGACGCAGGTAGCGGGAACGTCATGAGGACGTCACGTTTTGGGGAGCGGGCCATTCAGGAGCAAGGACCCGGTTGCGAGTCCCTCCTCCTTTTCTTGGCATTTCCGAGGAGAGGAAGAGAGCCCGCGTACAACTTTATTCAGCGCTCAAAATGGGAGAGGGAACGCGGCCTGTACCTTCCCCTGCATTGCCAAGAAAAGTCGTAGGAAGTCAGGCGACAGGCCACCACGCTTCCGTTCATAGTCCAGTGACTCGGTTGTTTTCGCCTGGGTGATAAACGCTGGAAAGGTGTGAGAGCTACGAAGAAGACGATATGTGAGACAGAAAGAAAAAGAAGCGACCAGAAGATGAAAGGCGTTTACAAATCTCTGTAATGCGAAACTAGAGCGCAGCGCTTGAGGAGGAGGAGGGAGGGTACGGAAGGGAGGGTATGCCCCTCTCTTCCTCTAATCCTCCTCCTCTTGCCACTGAATTGGTTAATGGGTGACGTGACACGAAGTCGTGACGTCGTTTTCCCCGCTAAATTTATCGGGGGAACTGAATTGGTATTGAGCTCACGTGACGGGAAGGAATGTACAAAAAAAGAAGTCGCGTTAGAAGATTGATGGCAAAAAGGAGACGACACCATCCGAAGAGGTATTTATAATTCGCGGTACCTTAAAGAAAAGTAATGAACAGTAGCCAAAAACTTGGAGCTTTGGCTCCTCGTCAGTGCAAAACGCTGTTGGGAAGCGGTCGTGATCTCATACTGCCGAGTTTCGAAGCAGAGGCTTCTTCAGGGGACCGCCATGTTAGAATCAATCGGTCATTGCGTGTATGGGTCGTTTATGTTCTAGATTCGAGCAACGTCAATAACCGCGCGTTAGCTACATAATGGAGTCATTATTCGGTTGTATACTTCGTTTCAGCTTGGGTCCAGACGCAGCCGATGCTACGAGCGCGAGCGTGTGGCCCTGAACGAGTGCTTGCATTGCACGAGCGCGCGTGCTTGGCAGGGACGCTGAAAGCCCGGCGCTCGCGCTTGTAGCATCGCCTGCGTCTGGACCCAAGCTGAAACGAAGTATTCGCAACTTTCAGCGATGGTGGTACTCGCGGTGCGAGAATCGCGCTCCCTAGCTCCTGGATGTTCGGTTTCACAATAAAGGTGCTTGCAATCACCTTCCTGACGTGAAAAAGTAAACAAAGGCTCTAATACAGCTCATATATAGCAAAACTGCAATTACTCACGCGTCGAAGACCCAGCCTCGTACCGCTGTTTTACGACGATCATCCAGATGACAGCCATTTTGATAGGCACCAGTACGCCCCCTATAGGTCGTGAAAGTTGCGAATAGAGGCGTAGGTGTTAGCGTTGGTTTTTTCACTTTATGTGGAAGCGTAAGCTTTGTCCGTCCTTTTTATACATATAAAAATATATAATTAATTGTGATGTCACCTAGGATGCCAACAATTCATATTATTGCAGTCGAATCACGCCAGTGCGATTAACATGTAGGCTCTACAATGCATGCAACGAGCAGCTGCCGCAGCTGTCCCACTGTATGCCATTCGAGAGATGGCAGATGGAGTGAATGACTATTAAACTCAAATGGGCATGAGTCAGTAGGCGATATACTCCTGTGATAAGTTAGAAACGTGACAAGATAAGCGGAAGGAGCAAATGGGCACTATTTTTTTTTCAATGACGTGACAATGCTTTGTTAACTTCTGTAGTTTAAACACGTTGCTTACAAGACGAGATGGAAGAATGATAGACAGCGGCGATGAAAAGGTGAGTGGCGATTAAAAAGTGATTAAAAGGTGATAGACAGTGGGCGATTAGAAGGTAAGACTCTCCTACTGCGCGCTGTCATCTTTATCTACTGAGGCGTGGAACCCGTTTTAGCGCTTGTGCTGTGTCTGTTATACCCTATTTGCACTAGGGCTCTTAACTGTCATTAAGCCAACGACAGTTCACTTAATCGCGATCGGCCGGAGTTACACGGTAGCGCCAACTGTAATTAAGCCGCTAGCGATCATTGAGTTCAAGTGAGCTGGCCTACCTCAGTTATACTCTGTCGGAACGACGCGTCACAAGCTCGGTCGAAGCATGTGTCTCGGATAATCGTTTGCGGCGAGTCGGAGCAGCGAACGGACGTCGGACCGGACGTCGGATCGGACGGTTTCGTTGTACATGTGTTTCGTGCTTTAGAACGGTGCTATAAAAAATATCCAGTGAAGAACGGGTATATAGGTTAAAGACACAGGTCGCAACTAGTTCCTATCAAAATGGCTGCCATCTGAATGATCATCGTAGAACAGCAGCACGAGGTTGGGTCTGCGACGCCTAAGTACTTCTAATTTTGTGGAATACAACGCTATAAGAGCCTTACCTCATTCTTCCACGTCAGGTAGGTGTAAGCAAACACCTTCAGTCTGACGCTGATCATCTAGGAGCTAGGAGCGCGATTCTACACCGTGGTACTACCCCCGCTGAAAGTTGCGAGCTGCTTCGGTCAATAGTTCTTGTCATGCAGGGATCGTCTCCCGCCAACGCCAGCAGACTAAGTGAAGCTAGGGGACGTTAAACCCAGACGAGCCACCACCACCATTTCGGTCGACCAATTCAGGAGGGCCAGTTGTGTCTGGTTATGACGAAGTTATATATATATACAACGGGCATTATCCCTGTGCGTGCCTGCGTATGCTCGATTCCCCTCCATCCGTTGAACAATTCTGGGCAAAGCTTGTGTAAACGACATCTGGCGAAGTTTAGATCCATCGGTCTCCCATTTAGTTGACTGGACAGGGGTCATTAATTTGGCGAACATTCGGACGGGTTTCGACAGGCTCAGCTCATGTTGCAATGTTACGAGGAAAACGGAACGAGTATCCGTTGTTCCGAACCAAAGATTGTCTGGACGGGTGGGTCTGTCCGGTCAAAAGACGAAGCGCGTGTTGCGCAAGTGGTGTGTCGGATTGCAGGAGTCCAGTGACATGAAATAAGCACGCGGAACTTTGTGAATGAGAGACGATGTCTGACTGACCACGAGTCCGAATGACATACGCCTTCTATCTAATTCCCCCGTAACAAAACAAAACAAAAAAACCAGAGGGGCGCACACGCGTTGTTTTGTAATTTAAGCTTCTGTTGTTTCTGACAGAATGAGAACGCCAGGGCGTGTCTTTCGGACGCACGGCCCCCAGCAGGCGCTCCATACCTTCCGTTCAGCCTTGTCGGTAACGCGTTAGTTTTTCGCTAACGTAGTAACGTATTCGTTCACTTTTTCAACACTTAACGCATAACTAACTTACGTTACTTATTTCAAGTAGCGGGTAATGTAGTTACGTTACTCGTTACAACTGCTCCCCCCCCCAAAAAAAAAAAAGAAGAAAAAAAGCTTACAGTTTTTAGCGTTTCTAGGCGTAAAGTTATAAATTCTTGCACTTGTCCCACAAAAATAAAATAAAAAGGTAATTATATTACGTTTTTGCATGGAGACAATGTTTCAGGAAATATGGCGCTTAGGCATGCCTATAACGTCAAAACAGTAAAACGCGTTAATTCACAAGAAAAAGGTAACGCGAGAGGAACGTGCGTTACGTTTTGTCGGTAACGGTAACGCATTCCTTTTATTTGGAGGTAACTTGTGTCTGTAACAGGTTCCTTGTATCTGCAAATAACAAATAATATATTCCTTTTTTTTTTTTCGGTGACGCCTACAACATTAGTGGTGCACACTCGAGCGCGCGCGCGACTGTGCACGAGACTCGAAGCGATATAGAATTGGCAGGGAGCTCGCGCTGGAGGCGGGAACACTCCCTGCCCTTATCACCTTGTCAGTGACTATACTCCGTTCACCCTTAAGCTGAGACCAGAAGCTGCGCCTTCAGCGCGAGCTCGCTGGCTTCTGCAGTGCTTTGGTTGCGCGTGCCTGGCGCGTTCACACTTGTGCTAGCAAGGGCAGAAAGCTCACTCTGAAGATTCTCAGCTAAAGTCACTGGGTCAGGGAAAGTAGCGCCATTGCCCTTCCCACCTGCTAGCCGGACACAAGCAAATACCAACATACAGACGACAAAACCTCTCAAGGTGATTGGCTCATCGCTGTGGGTTGCCATGGTGATCGCCATTTTGGACCCTTCCAAAGCTTCGAAGCTTCGAAAGGATCGTTAAAACCAGTCGCACCAAGATCGCTATGAAGCATCATCGTACTGAAAGCGTTCCTCGGCCAATATGAGCGTCTTTGGCACTGTCCATGCAATACACTTTTCACTCATGCTTATTTCCCCAGTTCTCTTACAGTTATGTTGCTCTTCTTGCGTGTTTCAAGACAGTAAAATTATTTTTCAATGCCCCCAAGCACCGACGCCGCGTGTGATGTACATCTGTACGCCATCTACGTGCAACGTCAGTGCCTGAGCCATGAAAACTAATTTCACTGTCTGCAGCAAACAACATATATGGTCTGGGAGATGAACATGAGTGTGCATTGATGCATTGGAAAAAATACAGATGCACAACGCTTGTGATCCTGCCGACTCGGCCACGTCAATACGTCACTTCGAGCCATATTGGTCCCCTAAAATCACGGTTGCCAGTTACCTGAAGTTTTTATCTGAAAATCAGCAGGAAACGCGGTCTTCCGTCTTTCCTAGAAATGTTGGAAGAGACCGCGGCAAAGAGAAACGCCCGAGGCGCCCTGACACCGTACGTGAAGCTCGGGAAGTCGCATTTTCGAATCGTAACGATCGCTATGTGCCCGCTCTGCTCTAAGCACCAAAATGGCGGCGCATACGAGACACTCAAGGAGGGAGTACCAATACATAGTACTCCGCTTCATGCTTAGTGTAGACGCTTTAAACATGCGCCAGATTGAGCCGCCGTTTCCGACCTTCTCTTGTCTTACTGAGATGCCGAGCCACCAAAGCGGGCGTTGACGAGCTTCCACAAGGGCCTGCGCTGGGGAGAAGGACACAGTAGCACCTAAAGTGGCAATAACCTGTCCTGCTGTGGCAATGATGAAGTGAAACGAACGGAGTAAGAGGAAACAAAAAGACCTTAAGACTGCTAACGTGTCGGAATGCGAAAGCATTCGTATACGTAACGTATTCCTACAAGCTGCTCGCCGCGCTAAGCTCGGCCGTGCGGCCTCTCCGGAGTCTGCCCGGGTGGGCTCTGCTGGCTCTGCGGCCAGCCGCTCCCTCTTATAGCCGATTCACACGACGGACCGAATCGCGATTTTCGTCCGCGGACCGTGTACCACGTGACCGGCACGTCACCGATTCCTGCGAACCGCGCCTCGTCCGCGGACGCGCGGACTGATAAACTCGAGCGCCTTTTTCACTCGCGGACTTTCAGCGGGAGATCGACTTGAAAAGCGTTTAGTCTGGCAACGGTACATTGTTTTCTCTTTGTTTTGTTTTGTTTCTGGGCGATGAAAACAAAAATGGCGCATCGTTGTGTGTTGTGCGTTCGCTGGTTCATTTTGTCGCGCGTTTCCTTGGTTTCACGTGTGAAAGAAACTCCAGAAACTTGTCTGGCTGACGCGACGCAGGTTCCGGTACTCCTCCGGGTCCGCGTCAAGAAGCTCCCGTCAAAACTCGTCTAGCACGCCGCGATACTTCTTGCACGTCCACTCAGGATTTCACCGAGCAAGACCTCTCTTGTGGCTGTGGTGTACTTGAGTGTTGTGCACGAGCGCGGAGTGCGTGAAGGCATCTTCGAACGCCCCTCCGCGAGCCCAGAACTTTGTCGCTTCTACGCGGAACTCTTCTCGAGCAGGACCATGCCTGTGTCACTCTCATGCTTTGGGTCAGTAAAGCTTGTGGCGTTTCGCGCGAAGCCTATCACGGTGTTTTGTCTCGATCTGTACGTAACAGCGGCGTACGATTTATTATCGCGGTAGCAAACGTCGATTTCTCTCTTGGACAACGGTGCCACAGTGCTATGTTGGAGTTTCGCGGCACTGTGGGGTGGCGAACAGGTTCGGTCCGGCCTCGCTGGCGTCTGCTCGTCGTGTCCCTCGTGTGGATGCGCTTGGGAGACGGACGATCCGCGGACATGTCGTCACGTGATCAATCCGTCCGCGGATCAGTCCGTCGTGTGAATCGGCCATTACCGGCGGCGTGTCTTTCGCGAAGCGCTCCATACCTTCCGTTCAGCCTTGTCGGTAACGCGTTAGTTTTTCGCTAACGTAGTAACGTATTCGTTCACTTTTTCAACACTTAACGCATAACTAACTTACGTTACTTATTTCAAGTAGCGGGTAATGTAGTTACGTTACTTCGTAACGTAACCACATTACCCGCTTCGCCACCATGGAGAGGGCTTCTCTGTAAGGTGGCGTTCCTTGAAAATACACCGCGCGCTAGCCAATGGGGTGGCTGATACAGACTACAGCCTCCGCTCCATTGGACAGGGGAACTTAGGTGCCGTTTGTCGCGGCTTCAAAAGCTGATAACGCCACTTCGCTCCATGGGACAGTTAATGCTTTCGCATTAAAACTGAAGGTCGGTTATGGCGGCGTCCATGCCACAGCTGCCTGAAAGCGTCTACACAACGCTGTCAGAGCTACTCGCACGAGCGCGCGGCCTCATCTATGGTTTCCGTTTGCGCGAGAACGCGCGCAAATGATCTGCGAGATCAAACCCATGCTCGCGCCTGCAGCTTTGACAGCTTTGCAAACTAAGTACGAAACAAAGTTATAAACGCAGCTGGTCTAGTTTCGACCACATCGCCATTAAAAAAAACTGTCCCACAAAGCCATTTCTGATGGTGGCACACACGTGGACAGATGCTTATTGCAATCTGTCTGCGGATGTCACGCAGCATTTTCGCGAGGCGAGCGCGCTCTTCCTCGATTACTATAGACCTTTTTCTTAACGGCGCCACGACTTGCAGTCTACACGCTTCACACAGCACGGACTAACTGCGAAGGCTGTGCAAGCGCGAGCGGCTATCTTCGACTGCCTTGACTGGAGCACTCGCTGCACGAGGCGCTCGTGCAGCCGCCGAGGCTTCATCCAAAGCAACTAGCTCGGGCTTTTGGCACGCGCGGCTAACAATAGTCCATGCTAAGGTGAGACGAAGTACAGAGGCTTAAAGCTTGAAATACCGGCTCGTTCTGGTAGCACAGCTATCTTGGTAGGCAACGGTGTGGGTATGGGGGAACTTGGCTAGACTTGGCTAAGGTGGGCTACAAACACTTGACTGGAACTTGTCCAGTTAAATCCAGTTGGCTAATGACAGGCCATCACCTTGCCTCCTCGAAAGAACGAGGACGAAAACGGTGGGGTGTTTTGATTGAGTTTCCACAACGAAGGTGTGTACGAGCAGTTTAATGTAGTCTATGCAGGTAAGCTCTCGGCATTTGATAGCTCCATCTTGAGTGGTGGCACGTAGACGTATTCATACCCCTCACATGCCATGGAGCAATGCATACCTTGCAGCGATAACCTAATCGGTGCACCTGAACCGGGTTGGAATCGGTCCTCTTGCCGTAGACGAAGTAGTCGTGAGCATATGATGAGTTTGGTACAAAGCACTTGCGACCAACGCTCGCAATCGACTGACTTCATAAATAAGGATCCTTGGGAAAAATGTGAAAATAACATTCCAGCCGCACTCGCGCTGCAGCTTCTTGTGCTCATCGCACGTTTTCCGTGATTGTTCTTATGCTCAATAAAACTATTTGTGCACCCGACGACGACGCAGTAATAGCCAGACAGCTGTAGATTTTGAAGCACTCGGAACTTACTCACGCACGACGTCCATTTCTCAGCCTTAACGCATATACCCTTGGCGGTTACATGCCCTGTGTCAGCGGGCAATCCAAAAATGCACCAGGTCAAGAGTAGGTCAGTTGCGCGCAGGTATGAGGTTATGCGATAAAGGTCTATAGACCATTCCATTTAGCGCTCTCAGGGCGGCGCCATTTTGTTCGACCGGAGCACCTTTTCCACACGTCCGGGAAGTTCAGCAGGTTCGGCGGGGTAAAACCATAGAGTTATCAAAATACATGCTAGAGGCTCAGATGGCGCTAGTCTATACGGGGACTTCCGGTCGCAAACTGAAGCAGACAGCAACCAGTCGACTTTTCCAGTCTTCCTGTGTATTCCTATGGGAAAACGTACGTGAAAAGTTTATCTTCACTAGGGAGTAATATAAATCAGCGTAGTTTTTTTACTCGTAACGAGTACTATGTAGCTTTATTCACGTTCTAGAAGTGAAATTTATTTAGTTAATGGTTGTTTTTTATTACTGAGCGATGATTAAGTTGGCAAAAATTGAGGCCCATATCTATGTTGTACAGCATGATATGTCAATACAACCTATCAATTCAAGCAAAACAACAATTAAAAAGCAAAAAGAACAAGAAGACAACGCTCGGTTACTGCTTTTTTTATTATTCACGCACAGTTTGTTACTGATACAGTACGTGTTCTTCATTCCATAACTCCATGCTTAGTTCTTGTCGTCTGTTTTGATTCTTTGATTTCGCATATATTAGCATCCTTTTGGTGTTCTGTCAAGTTGATTCACTCTGCGTGCTCCATAGCATTGACTATTTGCGTAAATACGTGTCCTATAATAGCAGTCTGCAACGTCAACACGTATTATACATGCGTATTGGGCTATTTTAGCGCAGTGTTCGACTCCATGAATTCTAAAGAAAAACGCTCTGACACATATTTTTGTACATCCGATTGTAAGACGTTCCAAGCTTTTTATTCTTTCACAACACTAAGCAATATTTGCTCTTATAATCGAGCGCGAAGAGAAAACGCATTTGTGTTTTCCCATAGGTATGCGTTACCGGAAGTCAAATTTAGACTTGTTGCTGTCTGCTTCAATATTCAACTAGAGTTCCTGTATAGGCTCCCTACGGGAGCCAGAGTTGCGCGTTCATCCCCGTAGCGCCGTCTTTCCTGCACAGCATGTTGATCCTGCTCCTCACGTGACTGAATTCGGCGAATAGCGGCGCCGCGCGTTCGAGGCGTGCGGCGCGCTAGCGGTGCGGCGGCACGGTGGCACGTGGAAAACAGACGCGCGACTCTGGCTCTCGTAGGGAGCCTATACAGGAACTCTATATTCAACAGCACACTAACGCCACCTGAGCCTCTAGAGTTAATTGTAATAACTCTAAGGGTAAAACGAGAGAGGACACGCTCCCGACTCCGCTAGCAGAAGACAAACCGAGAGGTTGCCGTTCTCCATCTTTGGGCTGTACCGGCGGTCTGTACCGGCGGGCTGTACCGGCGGGCTGTACCGGCGGGCTGTACCGAACATCAAACTCTCACTCGTGGCTGCCGTTGTGAAGTGGTTCGCGTTCTTAGAATATTTATGGCTGCTCCAAAATCAGCCTATAGTGCTTTGTTGTTTTATTTCAGTAAAATCATCTAGCCTGCGTATCTTTGTTCCGTTACTTCAATAGCAGTGCAGTCAGCCGGCAGTACTCCCCTCAACCACTGCGTCTATTGCGTCGGGAGAGCACGTTTTTATTTATTATTGCAGACTTCCACTCATTATCGCTAAAGGCCTACACCAGTACGAACTTTGTATAGTAAAAAAGCTACAGCAACCGGATTTACTTTTTGCCGGACAGACTGGCCAATCTGACACAGTTTTCCCTATTTTTTTTATTTGCATGCAGGTAACAGCGCAATTGGACACGGTTAGTCTTTTTAGCGAGCATAGCCTTACGCGATAACTTGCATATCAAAATCTGCGCGTCTGCGCTTGAAATTTCCAAAATGACGCAATTTTGAACCGAGTTTCAACGCCAGCCGGATTTTTAGGTACAGCCCACTCGGCGGAGCAGACGACACGCGGGGTGAGAGGGGAGGGTATTTTTTCTCTCTCTGCTCTTCTATAGTGGAACGGTCTATACTTCGTCTCACTTCAAGTGCGAGCGCAGCTGGGAGCCGTGTCCCCGATCGTGCAGACAAGCCCGCGCAATTGCAAGCTTGCCAAAGCTAGAGTGCCTTCATACACACGCGCGCTTTTGCTTGAGTGGTGACATCTCAGCCATTTTTACGCCCAATCGTTTTTTTATGCATTTTGAAGTACGCGCAATCCGGTGTCAATCAGCTCGAGCTAGTAGCTTTGGCTAACGCAGAGACGCCATTTTAGCGCCCAAGTCACGCACCGAGTGCGCGAGAGCGTCACGCGCTGAACATTCAGTGCAACAATGGATGTCTTCACCCTGAGACAGACAGACATGTAGGCACCCTAGCCAAAGCTATCTTCACACGCAAGCTGGACGTGCTTGCACGCGTGAGGCACAAGTCGGGGCGCCATGCTTGCAATTGTCCATACTCCGTTATAACTCCGCTCACCCTTAAACTGAGACTGCAGCCAATGCTACAAGCGCGAGGGCTCGAGGTCGCTGCTTTGGAGTGTTCTTTCGCAGTACAAGCACTCGCACTATAGAAATGCTTGTCCCAAAGCCAGGAGCGCGGGGCTCGCGCTTGTAGCTTTGGCTCAGCTTAAAAGTCCCCTTTCAAGCACGCGCGCTCGTGCAGGGCAATCAGCGCCCAGAGCAACACGCCCGTGCTTGTAGCTTCGGCTTATGTAGCGCATGAAGCAAAACGGGCTATAGTTTTGTAGAGAAAGTTCCGTCACGATTTGGCCGCTAGCACTGAAGCAACAACCACACTTTAGGCCAGAGCTTTAGAGCCGCTTTCAATAGACGTTTCCGGAAATATGTAGCGTCTCCGGCGTCTGCTTGACGCATTATGACGTTCCGATGTATACGGCACGTGTTATTACCCAAGAATCGAAGACGAAGTTGACGTTGGTTCAACCATTTGTGGTTTCAGAAAGCAGACAAGGCAGAAGGAAAGCAAAACACGATATGTGATGATCTCCTCTTCTATTCGTTTTAGGCGTTGTGCGTTCTGAGCTCCTAATAATAAGAGGAAATGAATCGTGCCGCTACCAGGATTTAGGAGGCGTTCGAGTCGGCACGAGCGTGCATCGGAACAGCCCCACCAGTCTCCTCGCTGCGAGGTCTCCTGGGATTTGTATGGTGCATCTCGACTCGCATGGAAGGTCGCCTAGGGTGTGCCAATGTCTGCATCGTGGGTTTCCCCTTTGAAGTGGGTTCCACGTAGAAACACAGGAGGTCTGTGGGTCCATAGAATTACGTGTTTATTGGCGAATACGCCATCACACTTTTCCCGTCGGCCAAACAGATGAAAGAAAAGACTGAAAAAGGTCGGCGCTGTCGTATCAGACAGATTCACCTGTAGGGGCCCACGCTACCGTACTAGGCAGATTCGTGGAAAGGGGGAAGCAGCAAAAAGAAAAAGACTCCGAGTACCAGAGCCTGCGGGAAATGAACGCGCCCGGGATAGGTGGTGTGGCTTAGCCCGCAGATGGGTAGCGTCCACAATCACTCCCAATTAACAGTGTGCCAGTAGCAGATTCACCCAAAGGGCAAGGGAGGCACCGCCCCCTTCGAGGAATGTGCCCTCGCCTCGTATCCGGCAAGCCGCCGCCATCGCGGTCCCCACCACCTGTATGTGCTAGGCCTAGATAGGGAGATGGGGAACACGTGGTTCCCACAGTATGTACACTCTAAGAAAGGCCTGCGCGTCTTCTTACCAGCAAAATACTCAAAGCGCCAATCTCTGCAATTTACGAAATCAGCTCATGGAATAATGAGGCGGAACATCCGTTTAGACGTAAAAATGAAGTCTGCGCTGTGGCACTGCGCAATGCAAAGCGTCATGCTTGCATTGCGTAATGCCACAGCGCAAGCTCAATTTTGACGTCTAAACAGATGTTCTGCCTCCTCATTCGCTAAACTAATTTAGTAGATCGCAGAGATTGGATCTTCGAGTGTTTTGCGGGTAAGTAGACGCGTAGGTATTTCTTAGGGTGTATGGTAATCGTTCTCAGTACCCTCGGTCATTCGAAACGTCACACAGCTGTTCGGGGTCAGCAAATGCCTCCATAACCCTCGTACACACCCCAGGATGAGAGACCCTCACTTACTGGCTTGCACAATGTGGAACACGCATGGCTTGCTCTGGTAGCCGACGCTGTTGTTGGCCAGGCAGAGCAGCGTCCCGAAGTCGACGTCCGAGAGCGGGGTGTACCGCATGACGCTCGACAGCGTGGCCCTGTCCCCGCTGAAGCCGGAGTGGAGCACGCGGGGACCGCCGGTGCCGTTGAAGCTCCAGTGGAAGGTGACCAGGTCCGGGTGCGAGAGAACCTCGCACACCACTTGCACCTCGTCGCTGCGGGAGCCCACGTACACCACTGGGGAGTCCTGCTTGCACACCGGGGCGTCTAGGAGGGGTAAAGAACGGCTTCCGTCAAGAGCAGACCGCGAGCATTTCGCTTCCAACATGCACTCTTAAGCCACCGTCATACTGCTCATAGACCATACAAAAGACATGGTGTTCGTCGCAAACACGATAGCAGAATCATCGTCACACAAGCCTCCAGCATCTTCGAAGCATGTCTGCTTCATACATGCTTCGAACATGCTTGCAGACAGTCTTTGTGTCACCAATGTGACGTCATACAAGGAGGAGTACACTCCTGAGACAGTGTGAGCAGACCGCCTTTAGTACGATGCATTAGCGCTCTGACCGCGGCCTAAGGATTCTGGAGAATCCATTCACGCGCAAGGCATTTGGGAGAGCTGACCCCTTCTCCGTTTCGATCTGGATGAGCATCGTAGCGGCGTGCGGTCGTGTGTAACTATACCGCGTGATGCACGTTAAAGACCCCAGGCTAGCGGTCGTACTGCACCGGCTGTATTTCTCATCTACAGCGTAAACGAGTGTCGCTGTACCTCAAAGGCAGACCGACCTTAGGCTGTCTAAACACGAACGCCAAATTTTGTTTGATTTAGCTCGATAAAAAGGCAAATAAAATGCTTAAATCTGAAGAAAAATTGACCACATCTTCACGTGGTGAATGATGTTGATTGGGGCGATGCTCTGGTGGTGTTTGTCTGCGTAGACGCTGAGCCGCAGCATGAGGAGCCTTTCGTTCGTTTTCATCCATGTCAGAAAGAGAATGTGGGTTATATACGCATTTGAGCATTTGACCGCAGCGCCCTCTCGTCTATAAACGTTGAGCCAATGCATGCAAAGTTTAACGCGATTATATACGCATTCGACCGCAGCACCCTCTCCTGTATAGACGTTGAGCGGCTACATGCAACGTTTCATGCATGACATCCCCAGCTCTTGAGTCACTACCACATCTCAGAGCCCCCTACTCGTCCCGCAGTCGTGGCCGAGTGGTTAAGGCGATGGATTAGAAATCCATTGGGGTCTCCCCGCACAGGTTCAAATCGTGTCGACGGCGCAAACATATTTTGTTTCCCATCATTTTTTTTCATCTTTCTTATTTTGCTTTACACGAGCACGTGAGCACGTGAGCTCACGAGCAGGAGCACGAGCACCTGACGCCGGAGCTACAGACCTACGGACATGGCTAGCCCTAATGCCCGCGTCCCACTAGAGCGACATACAGAAACAAAAGACAACGACAAGCCTCAAACCAGAGCCTTTCGCGATTTGAGAGGCTTTGTAGAATAAAGGAGCCTATGCTCAAACACGAGCATCATGACGTGAGGGTATCTTTGGCAGGCTTGCAATCGCTCGTGCTTACTTCACGAGCACCGAACGACTACACGCCTGTCAAAGGTACCATCGCGAGCATGCTGCATGTGTTTGAGGCTTGTCGCTGTCTTTTGTCTCTGTCTGTCGCTCTAGTGGGACACGGGCATAAGGAGCTTCGCCCCTAAAAAAGTCTGCGTTGTGATATTGAGCACGACGCTTGACCTCTTTCAGTGCCACAGCGCCGTCAGTTTTAACACGGAATATGTTATATGGCTGCCACCTAACCATATCCGGTTAGGCGCCCTGCAACGGAAGTCGAAAGACCGACTGCCAGCTGATCGCTGACGCAGCGCTTGTCTCCTCACTGATTGGATACCAGTGCCAGCCAAATCCCCCTCGAGTGACTCAGTGTCACTCCAGGAGGTGTAAAACATCACGTTCGACGGCGCTCTGCTCCGTCGAACGAGCGCTCTCCAGGCTTCCCCACAGAAAAGGCGCGGGAGAGAGCGGCAGAAAAGCAGAGAAAGGAGAAGCCTACACTCTTTGACGTGCTCTCTTTGACGTAACGGGTTGAGAGAGTTCGAGTGTTTTGTTCTCTTTTGCAGCGAGCTGGCGCCAAGGGTCTGCTCGGTGGTGTACGGAGTCTAGATTGAACAGAGGCTCAATTTCAAACCATCACATTTCGTTCCCAATTTTAATTCAATTCGATTCAATTCAATTCATTTGATTGTCTTCATTCAAGAAGAGAGGTAAGAGGGGAAAAAGCAGTACAAGAACTGCTTGACGGAGTCCCCCTTCTCGCTACAGCAACAAAAGCAGCAGCAGCAGCACTTCACTTACACACAGAGATAAATAAAAAAAAGAAATAAGAATGTTTTGTATACATAGTAAAAAAAAAGAAAGAAAAGATACAATTAGCTTGACGAGACCAGCAACGAACGTGTATTTTTGCGAGAAACACTTTCAATGTCAATTCCTAGTGACAAAATAAAATTGAGTCTTCTGGGAGCTGATACCTAATCAGTTTACTTCCATAGTTCGTCCTGGTGTGGGGGACCGTCCAGGTACAGGCATGGCGTGCGGAATAGTAACGACTTCTTAAGTTAAAAGAAGAAAGAGTGATACAATTACTGTTAGGATTACTCAAGATGTGTTGTACGTTAAAAAAAGATTCCAATTATAAAGGACAAAAAAATTGTAATTGCAACGATGTCTAATTTTTTGAATATCTGTGACGTGTGGCTGGCATTTTTTGCCTTGCTCAAAATGCGAACTACCTTTTTCTGCAGTACATGGAGGGCGCGAATATTCGTCAAAATAATAATATTTTCTAAGACACAAAAAAAAAACCAGTAAAGAAACAAAACAAAATGTAATAGCGAACGCCTCCAGCGCAGATTGGTCTCAAGTGCACATGCGCAGCGTAATCGCATGGCGAGTAAGAAAGGAGGCGGAAAAGCGGAGAGGCTTGCAGACGACCAACCCAATTTTGCCACCTCCTGGCGGCTGGTATAGCAAACGCGGCGTATGTAATTCACGTGACCCCAATCGCGCAGTTGGAAGCTCTCTGTAATCTGGCTCTCTACGATGCTGCCGCGTTCCAATCGGTGTCACCAACTGTATGTCCCTAAACGTAGGGACGTTTTGCAATATTTTGGCCCAGTAGAGGCGTACGGAAGCCCCGTCATTTTTACTGGAAAACGCAAGAACCTTTACAGTTACTGACATTTTTTTAATAATTTTTAGGAATTATTTTAGGGCGATTGCTAACGTGTTTTCTGAACTTGAACCTTGTTAGTATGTATTCGATATCAACTTCGTTCTTAAAAAAAAAATCCATTGGCGCCGCACCGACGCTTCCGTCATGCTTCACTGTTCCACTCAGCGGCGCGTTTATACCTAGATGGGTAACACACTTGTCACTACAGATGGGTTAGATGTTATCACGCTTCTGCCGAGGCCCTTAGGAAGTCATGTTACTACGTAAAAGCAAAGCACTGAAATTCAAGTGTCCAATGTAAGCTTATAACTTAAACCACTGTTTCAAATAATAAAAAGAAGAGGCCAGCGGCTGTCAGATGAACGCGTGGCGCAGCTTGAAAGCGAAAATATTGGAGTAAATCGCGTTGCCGTCTGTATATTACATTTCATATACCTTTCTCGTGTTAGCCCTACAGGCAAAAAGACGCCCATCTGCTTTCTTCGTGACGTATCCACTGAACTAGCTTGCAAGTGTACGCTTGAAATTAAATAGTTTAGGGATAGTACCCGTACCTGTTTTTTTTTTCAGTTGCGTCCAAGTATTGTTTCAAAAGCGAGAAGTTGTGAGCGATTAACGCATTGTTGTTATTTTTTTAAATATGTATTTATAAATACTGAGAACTCCTTGAGATGGGTTCAGGAGCGGAACCACAACACATAATCCCAACGCAGCAAAATGAGGAAACACTATAATAAAAGCACCCGAGAAAATTAATGATCCAAGCTAATACGAAGTCTACATCGATCACATGAAAGTCATTAATAAAATAGCGCAAGCTGAACAAAGACGAAGAGGCACACATACTATCGTATTATGTGTGACTCTTCATTTTGATTAAGTTTGCGCTATTTTATTAATGTCAAGTATTAACCAACTAGCCAAATTAAAACTAGGGTTAGACATGAAAGTAATTCCCAAATCTGACTGTACGTATCAGGAAAAGAAGTATTAAAAAAGGTACAATTTTCAGAAGATATTTAATGAATTCAATGCTGCGCGTATGATCCACGCAAAAAAAATTATATAAAAGTGTATCAGCATGAGAGTACAACCATACGACACACTACTCGAAGGATTTAGGCACTCAAACCCTAAAGCTGTCACTGTGATTGAAAGCAGGAAAGCATAATTATATCTCACTTGTTTGAACAATTTTCACAGCCTTGGTTTAGCTAGAATTAAACTGATTACTATTACAGCTTAAAAAGCGGCAAAACAATTCATATTCATATTTTAAAATAGGCATAAATATGCATCAAGATTTCACAGGCGGTGGATTGCAACCCATGCGTGAACTTCATTTTAACGTATCTCGTAAATGCCATCACGAAAAGAGAAAAGGCGATTTCTTATTTGTAAACGTATCTAGAAAGTTTTTGGAAGATTGAACGAACGTGTGGGCTAAACTTTCACTTATAAACGAAAGAAATAATGAAAATGATGAAGACGCGTCATCTATGAAGCTCAGTTATATAAGATAGCGGAAAAATGACAGGGGCACGAAGTAAACAGGACAAGCGCTAACTTCCAACTATTTTACTTAGGAAAAGTCAAAGCATATATACATACGCAAAGCAGCACCGTATAAAGCTGTGAAGTCGTTATCCGATCATGCAAAAACTTAAATTAATTTCCATGAAGCCGTGAAACAGTTGTTCGTGAACTTTTTGAGGCGCTTTTATCAAAAAAAGGCGGACGGCATGTGTCAGCGACACGTCGATTGTGCTTCATGAAAATAAATTTCAGTTTTTGCATGATCGGATAACGACTTCACAGCTTTATATGGTGCCGCTTTGCGTATGTGTATATGCTTTGCTTTTCCCTGAGTAAAAATAGCTGAAAGGTAGCGCTTCTCCTGTTTCCTTCGTGTCCCTATCTTTTTTGCGCTATTTTATATGTTTAGCTAAGATGAACCAACTATACCCCAGCAACGTACCTTACTACATGTATGAAGCTTTTTGTAAAATTTATTTCTCCCGTTTATTTATAAGTAAGCGCTAAACTAGTGGTTTGTTTGCCTTTTTTTTCTCTCAGTGCATTAGCAGACAGGTTATTAAAATGTCAAATTGAATACATATTACACACGCTGTTAGAAAACGAAACTGTAGGAATTCCAAAACGAAGCAGTCGCGCGTTTGAACCTTGCGCGTTGTTTTTATGATCCATGTATATTTTCTGTGTGTGTAGGGACTCGCGTAGGGTCTTTTGTGGCAAATGTAGGGACATGTTTATCGTTTTTTGAGGGTGGCTGTAGAGATTCTTGCGAAAAATAGTTGGTAATACTGGTTCCAATTGTTCTCTTTTTCCGCACGCTCTGTCTACTGCGTCTCACACTGCAGCAGGCTCTGAAAAAGTCGCATTTACATTCCCACCACAGAAGATGGCAGCCGCAAGTAAAACAGCAACGGATTGCTTTCGCGCTTACCGTGCACGACACAGGGCTGCGAGGCTGTAGCCGTGCGCACGAAGTCTTTGAAGTGTGCTCTCGGGTACTGAATCGAGCGGACGAGACTCTACAAAGTAAGCATGCGATATCATGGCGGCATCAGATTCCTCTTTCAAGTGCCGCGTGCGGGGGTTCAATCGCTAATCCGCGGCCGTGTACTTCTGCCGACGCTCCACACCACGTCCACACTAACAAATCACATTCTGTGTTACCACTTGCTTTGCCACGGTAATACACCAAAAGGGTGACAATTTTTTTTTTTAGGCTTAAACATATTATTGACTTTGTTATTCGCCGTGTCCCTCATGTACCCAGTGTCCCAAACAGCGGCCAGGCTCTTTAAATCGACTGCAAAAATCGGTTTCTTAACCTATCGCGCTACGATTTCGTGCAGCGTTGGCCACGGGTGGTGCATTTTTTTCTATAAAATTTGCAAAGAGCGAATTTACCTAAGGAAACAGTAAAAAAAAAAAAACGGCTTAACTTTTATAGAATGCAGCGAAACCACGAATCTTCAAACAATAGTGCGCCCTATGGTTTGAAGACCGGTGGCTTCGCTGCGTTTTCATAGGATTTAAGCCTTTTTCTTTGTTTACTTTTTTCTCGGATAAGTTCGCTCTTTGCAAATTTTCTAGAAAAAATGCACCACCTGTGGGCAACGCTGAACAAAATCGTAGTGCGATAGGTTAAGGAACCGATTCTTGTGGTCGATTTAAAGAGCCTGGCCGCTATTTGGGACACACGGTAGATAGCAGCGATTAGTCTCCCCAGTGCTTTGCGGGTGATTAGACGCTTCCCGTGGAGAAATAGCGCCACCTACCTCTGCTGCGTTGCGCCAGGCCAGCGCAGCAGAGGTTGGTTGCACTATTTCTCACCGGACGCGGTACCGTCGATGCCGAGAAGCGCTCCGCTTGCAAACCGAAACTTAAAGCACATCGAAGTTGTGCTGTTTTTCAGAAAGCTGTAAAATGCAGCACGTGCCTTCTATCGCGCTCTAATTTTTTTTATTTAGCGATTTTTTCTATGATGCTCAGCAGGTCTCCAAATAAAACCATGCTCTTAAACTAAATAAAAAAGATTATGCAAAAATAATTAACAATTTAATTCTCCTGAACTTTAATAATTTTCCTAAATAGGCCCTTGGCTCAGGAACAAAACGACACAAGCCTTTTTTGGTGCGATGCGTAGTTTTCACAATATCGAATTTGTCCCCCTTTATATATATATATATATATATATATATATATATATATATATATAGTTAGATAGATAGATAGATAGATAGATAGATATTAGGTCCAAGATGGTGGCGACGATTTCGGTTCGGTTTGGTTCCGGTCCGAAGGCACGCAACTACGTGATTGGCTGACGCCTTTTTGGATTAATTGAATTCGGCCATTCAGTCATACATGTGTACGGCTCGATCTGGTCCCCTGTGATTATTACATGTACGGGGCCGTTAAAAGAAAAAAGAAAAATAAATAAAAAGAAGGCCTGCCAGGTCTCTAATTTGTGGTCATTGATGAACGGGAAGCCATTGTCGAGGAGTGGGTGTGACGGACTACCATAAGGTTACTCCGACTCGCCATGAAAAAGCTTACATACCCGTGGCGCGAGTGCATTTGGCTCCAGGGAAAATATGTCGAGAAGATGGACATATCTATCGCAGACGGCATTAGTGGAGCGATTTTGACTGAAAAAACTGCTCATCGAACGCGTTTCTTAGTAAGCCACAAAAAAAAAAGGAAAAAAAAGGAAAAAAAAGAAAAAGAAGTTACACTGGTGTTTTTGATACCACTGAGCGTAACGAATTTCTGTAGGCAATATACCACGTGCAAGTCTCGTATAATTAAGAGACTTTTCGAGCTTTAGATAATGTGAACCGGTTAGTGTGGACAGAGCGAGATAAACGACGATTTAAAGTTCCGCCAAAAAAAAAAAACAGCTCTCCTGGCGCCTTTCGAACAAGAGGACATTAGCAGCACCTTCTACTTCCAAAGCGCAGTGGCAGAAAGCCCGGAGTTCACCGCCTTCCGGCCCCCGAAGCGATGTACTAGAAACGCAAAATGCAGCTCCGCTTCTCTGAGTGGCACTGGAAACGCACGCACAAGTGCGTTGTTGTTTCTGTGAAGTTTATCTAGCCCCGCGGACACCCGATTATCGTAAGAGACTCCCGCGATCTTTCACTCACCCTTGAAATCTGTTTAGCGAAGGACATTAAGGCTAAACATCTCGTATTCGTGCGTCAGCCGACGCTAAGCCGCTGCTTCTCCGGGGAAATGTCTGGGCAAACCAAAATTAAGGAGGACAAATAATTAAGGAAGCGCGCGCGGTACGTGACAGGGAAATTACATACAAACGCATACACATTCCCACCCACAAAGATATATAGCGAAAAAAAGAAGAAGAAAACGGCACAAGGAAAGAGAGAGAGAGAGAGAGAGAGAGAGAGAGAGAGAGGGGGGGGTGGATAGCTGCGAGGGAAAACGGTCGACAAGAGCCAACCACTCGCTCAGATTAATGAAAGCATATCGTTGGAGCCATCGATTGTAGTCGAGGCATCGTTTTGTCGGCCGATGGCGGCGGCGACGACCAATTGGGCATCGTCGCTGTCATTGGGCCCTGTTTTATTTGCTTACGAGGCTGAGAAAACAAGCCAAAGAGGGCATAAACAAGACTGACCTCACTGACAGTTCTGCTGTTTGTCTCTCATCGTCGACCCATGTGCGCTTCTCGCTGGGGGTTCGCGGCTGCTTTGGGATCTGGGTTACGTTTCCAATGCTTCCGGTTTCGCTTGAGCGATGCGCGTACGCGAGGGTGTGCCGGGGGGGGGGGGGGCGGTGGTGGAGGGATTCGAGACTGGGAAAAAGGACCTGACAAACCGCGGCCAAAAAGACGACACCCGTGTTCAGAAGAATCGATATTATAGAGGCAGATCCGCGCAAAATATTTCGATCACGTCTGATTGGTTCAAACAAAACGGCAGAGCAAACCGATAGAGAACGACCCGCATGGAAATAGAGCGAGAGAAACTGCAAGCTCGGTCAGCCGAAATCCGAGTTAAAAGTACACGTAACGTGCGAAACGCGTTGGAAGAAAGAGAGGCCATCTAAATAAACAGGAGAAAAAAAAAGGCAAAAGGAAAAGGCAGTGCGCTGACTGAAAAGCAAAAGTAACCATCCTTTTCGTTTGCGGTGCTGAAATAATGCAAAAATAAGAAGAAAAAAACTGCGGTAGCTGAAAAAAGCCGAGCTCTGTCTGAACTGTCAGGTGCACTTCTATGCTCCTCAGCCAGATAACTAGCAAGATAGGGGCCAAAGCACGCCTTGGGTAACCATGAAAAATGCGGGGACAGAAATACCCGGCTTGCTGTCCATTGGTTTCGTTTCCGCTTATATTCTTCTCCTGGGGATCAAGTGGGATGTCAGTGCCCAGAAAATAAAGAGAAAATTCCCGATCCGCGTTCGATCCTCAATCTTCCACAGTCAGGATCGGTCGGATTTACCACAAGGACACAGGTGACCGTTGCGGTTAGTGCCGCAATTGTATAGCATGGTCCTCCACTGTTCGCATTAATTCACTCTGAGTTATCAGATTCTAATCTAGAAACGACTTCTGTCCATTGACGTAAGATTAGCCATACAGATCAGCCGAGTAACTACGAGAATTTTGATCTGTTGTTGTGATATATATTAAACACTGACAGTTCATGTTTTGACAAGCAAAAAGAACAGCCACGAAACATGACACGTCGGTAAGGGCAGAATATTGAAGTGAGATAGGACTCATCAGGAGGATAAAGTGATTGTTTAAAATGAATGGCAGGAGGATAAAGCGATTGTTTCAAATGACACTTTTCAAGATGTGACACATTATTAAAAAAAAAAGAAAACATTCCCCTTTGTGTGGTATGTTCAACAAGACACACTGCAAGAAAGGACCACTTTTCACTGCACGTTTCGTTTACAGGTTACCTGCCGCGCCACTGTTCTCTCTTCATTCCTGACAGCGCGGTGGAGTGTTAACTAAGCGCATGATGGATTCATTCACCTTCACCTTGTATCACGTGACCACGAATCCCACGCACGCGTGCTTGCGTAAAACGCGTATATCGCGCGGTGTATAAGACTGACACTTCATTTGCTTTGCAAGCATAAAGCGAATAATTAAGCTGCGTTAGAAATTCGGCGAACTTTAAAAGAAGCAACGTTATGGGAAACTAGAGACGTTCAGTAGACAGGGCAAGTTAAAAACTATTTGAACGCATCGTTGCTGTCCACGGCGCGAAGAATGTCTGCGAAATATAAAATAGCGAGAGTATAATCTGAGGCTCAACGTTGTAATTAGAAAAATGAACAAAGCCGCTGTGCATGCATACATGCATGCAAAAAACAACAGCAAAAAAACAAGCAAATAAACAAGGAAACAAAACAAGCAGGTGCAGCGGGCGTTAGTTGGACATCGTTTTGCACCATTGGCGGCGATTAAGCTTACGTTTGCCAAGCAAATCAAAAGGCGTTAAAAACTTCTCACTGGAAGAAATCCCCGTCTCATCTTAGATTCTAAATGATTTCCGTCCCGACGCCGCTTGCTCCGAAAACTTTGCGGCGTGCCTCGTCGTTCTCTTGGAAAGATGAGACGGAACAATACGAGGGCGCAGAGCACGACCAGTGGCGCAGTTCGAGAGGGAAGGGAAACGTAGCGGTAACGGCACCAAGTGCCACGTCGGAGAGAATCAAACAAAAACAAACAACACACACACACAACGAGACAACAAGGATGCGCTTGAGGAGAGGGGCATACGAAGAAATACGACATTGTTGAGCATTTAAATAACTCGGCTTTTTCAATTTCTTTTTTTGTGCCCAAGAATTGAGTTTCCGGGAACGCAATTTCTTGGCCTCGCCGAAAGTGGTTTTTCCAAAGAGTAAAGCATGTCGGAGTAGCGCCGGGAAGTAGCGTGAAGACAACCGTATAGGGAGACAGGAAACACACGGGCTCTTGCACAGAAGGGCACGCGGAACCAGGCGGCCAGAGAGAAATAGAGAGACGCGACACTGAGACGACAGCACAACGCGGAGAAGCGCCAACCCAAGGAGCAGGAGGGAAGTGTGTGTGTGTATGTGTGTGTGTATGTGGAAAGGGGGCAGGAAAGGGAAGCTGTAACTGGCAATACAGTCCCATTCTTCTAGCCGGCTGGAGCGGTACGCGAGACGAGCGGAGAGATGTCCCAGGTGCGTAAACTGCCAACGAGGGGCACATATTCGTCTTCGGCAGTTCGGTCCCCTGGAACATTTTACGCCCCATGAATATTTGCAGAGTCCGCCCCGCGCCGATAGAAGAAGGCTGTCAAAAAACAAGAAGAAAACGGTGTCCCGAAGATGTGCTCGACCCTGGCTGTACACACATTTAAGCGAAAATAATACCAGTGAACAAAATATTAACTACATGGAACACATGTGCCAGAGCCCCTTCTTCGATCGCTCGTCCCGATTCGCATCCCTTTTTATGTATTTTAACACATTTTCGCCACTGTTTTGATCTCGCAATGTGGATAAGAAGAAGGCGCGAAAGCGGAAAAACGAAGGAAGGCTGCTTTATCTGGCCCCTTCCCCAAATCTCGATGGTTTATGGATGTAAACAAACAAACAAAAAAAAACAGACGGAAAGCGGAGAAGCTGCCGGCCTGGACAGCAACAGCAAAATACAGAACGCTTCCTCGAGAAATGTGCATGAGGGGAGGGAGACACGGTCGGCTCGGTTTACGACGTTAACGACGCAGTTTCACGAAAGAGTAACAAGGAAGATAACAAAATTGAAGTAACGCAAATCAAAGGAGCATGAGGTGCGCCCTGTATATGGTTGCAAACTTGCGCTTATGCTTTAGCTCCAGCAGTTTCTTTTTGCGTCATTTTTCCGTCCATCGAAAATTGCCCTAGCGTTGTATCGTCGGCACAATAGTTCGCGGGCATCGTCGATGCGCGTGTGTGTGAATGTTGTAGACGCGTCTAAGGACGGCAAGGTATACCGCTTCCAAAGGGGGCAAATCCCCGATGTGCGATGAATTTTCGAAGTTACGAGGAAGCAAACATCATAAAAAAAAAAAAAAGTGATATGGAGCGCGTGCGCTGAGGTGGAACGATAATTTCTCCTCGACGCGAGCTCAAAATATTTTGATACTCGTGGAACACATGGGCGCTTGCGCGCGCGCTATGGGAGGTGGTCTTTGGCGAGGGACGGCGAGACACATAAAAGGAAAGAAGATTGGGCTCAGCTTGCAAAAGATAAAATAAAATCGAGGTTACAGAATAAACAACGACGTCAGTATTTCCGTTTTGTTAGTATACTTTCAATAGGTATATCTCATTGTTTCCTGCATGTAACACGCTCGTCCCATTGTGTTTCTCTAACGGTCATAGAATTGTGTCTCGCCGTAACTTACGTCGCACCTCGACGTAGCCTTATAGATGTTATGTCATATAGCAACGAACATAATTTTCATGCCGGTTTCAGCTTGCGTTTGCAATTATCTTCAATGATTTTGTCAGTCGCAAATCAAGAGGCTTGTCAAAGATCACAATCATTGGCTCATGCGGTATAAGGTACCATTTCCAGACTGTGCCCCTTCTGAAGCGTTGCTAAAATATCATGCAGCAATTATTTTGTCTATCTTTGTTCTATGGGTACAAGTATATGTGTTGCTTGCAAACAAAGGTTCGCTGTATTATATTGAAAGCAAGTAGTGCCGTCGGTGACTTCCGCCATAGATGCTGAGGCCTCTCATTTTTTAGCCATAAGAGATTAATTAAGCGATTCAATCGTGGGTACAAAGATTTACGCCAGGCAGCGACTTGCGCTATAATTTCAAATAAAAACAACATCGAAAAAAGAGAAAAAAAGAAAACGACTTTTTCAGAGAAGCAGCTAGTCCTGAGTATAGGGAACAAGTCAGGCTCTCGCTGCACCTTCGTATCATGTTAATTCTTGTTGCCACGCGGCGTGGGCGCGGTGTGGTCAAGTTCTATAACTTGCCATGGTCTCGTTCAAGATGCCCTCAAGATCCCAAGATGAAGACGAAAACGACTGAAGAGCCTAATTTCGAGATCACATGATGCCTTTGGTGGCCCTTCAAAACGGTACACTGAGCGACACAATTAACCATTCCTTACCGACAACTAAGCGAATAAAAGGATAATCCCATCCCAGTCCCTCAAGCGCCCGCCGTCGACTTCGGAGAAAAAATATGCGAGAAAGAGGATATTCCAGAAACCGTCTGCACGCGACGGCCCTCAAACTCTTGTTTGGGTGGTCCTCGAAGGCTTCGGTCACCTCGCTAGATTGGCGCGGAACTCTAGGAGGACGCGATCGACGGTGAGGGCGACAGTCGACGCAAACATGGCGACGTCTTGGGACGGTCCATTCCTTGAGCATCTCCATGTTTGTGTTCATATCCGCGATCGAAGGTCCGGCGAGGTGTCCGCGTGGAGGGAATCGTATACGTCGGAGAAGGGTCGAGCCAGGTCCTCAAGCGGAAGTGAACTAGGGACCCCGAGGCGGTCGCGAACACACCGCGTGGAACCTCGCCGCCTGACAGGCTTCAGTAACAGACATTGCAGGCACCGAGCAGGGCCCCTGGCGACAGATCGTGACGCGGACACTGAGCGGCTGAAAGCCGACGGAATATTCACGTGTAAGCGTGGATGTCGGGGAAAAGAAGTTGTGCTTGGGGAGTACCTCCAGTATGCAGAAACTACGTGATGTGGGGTCATAAAAAGGCGTGTCGCTATACTGAAACAAAATGACAAGAGCCTTTGACTCTTGGGCTGAAATGTTAATACCCCGTGTTGGTCAGAACGGCTGCAACCACGGAGATTCTAGTTGCAGTAGACAAGTTGTTGGAAGGGTTCAAATAGGAACGTAATTAGTCCTTATTCTCCAAGACGTCCCATTATTTTATTTGCAAGCGGATGATATGTTTGATTTGTTTGAAGATTAAATATCAAGAAAAAAGAATAAGTGCGCAGTCACGCTGCTGAATCCCAAACACGACTAAAAAGTAGAGACGAAGGAAGCAGAAAGACGACACATAGAAAACGATAAACACACAGTGTCTGCGTGTGTGTCCTTTTTAGGTGTCTTCTTTTTTCTTTCTTAGCCTCCAGGTTTAGCCATAAATATTCAGCAAGTTTTAGTTTGTCAAAGGGAAATATTGGTAAAATTCAGGACCCTGGATGTGTAGGTGCATGCGGTGCCCGATTCTATAAATTGGATAGTGTGTGTGTGTGTGTGTGTGTCTCTGTGTGTGTGTGTCTGTGTCTGTGTGTGTGTGTGTGTGTGTGTGTGCGCGTGCGTGCGAGTGCGTGTGTGCGCGCGCGCGTGTGTGTGCGCGTGCGTGCGTGCGTGTGTGCGTGTGTGTGTGTGTGTGTGTGTGTGTGTACACAATTCGAGTGTTCTTACAAAAAAGTCATTTTCGTCCTTGGCTGAGGCGAATTGACGTACTAGGGTGTTAAATCACGAACGTCGATGGGAATTGAGACGACGCAGCACCCAAGGCGGAACCACTGGAGGTCGGTTTGTAGCATGGCTTGTCAAGTCAAGAAAAAAAAATTGTTTTCATTTTAGTCGAAGCATGAACGCCGGCTAATTTCAAGTGACTGCATCAGTAGCAACTGCCCGGCTTGCCGGCTCTCTTCAGAAGGCCATTTTTTTGTATCTTTAAAGTGATCGATAATCCATCTCTGTAGCCGTTAATCAGAAATATGCTACAGGGATCCGCGCTTATCTCATCAACATGCACTCAAAAGCATGCCTGTACTTCAACTTTTCTGCAGAACAGTTGAAAATGCAGTCACAGTACAGTGTCCGCAGGCGGAAACCCAGCGAATAACGAGGTTCAAAAAGACAGTTGTCTCCGAGGCCGGAGTATTCAGTTAGAATAAGTGAGTGAATAATAAGAAAAGTTAACCGCTGTAATAGAATCGCAACTAACACGAGCGAAGTTTTAGTTAACAAAAAAACCTCTTGTAAAATATATTTTTCGCGAAGGGTGCCACAAGTTTGTGGGCTAAGACGCACGTCAAAATCGCTCGTGCATCTTACACAACAATGCTAAAGAAACGTTAAAAAAATCTGCCCAAGTATGCACCATAGGAAGGAACAGTACAGAAAGGATGCCGACCGTTGAACTAACACACGACGCAACAAAGACAGTAGGATTTTCCCTGGATCGCGAAGAAACGGCGAAGAGTCAAGTCCGCTCTTGGCTTCCAAGATGATGTCCGTCCTGCTTGCAATAACCCGGTGCGACTTGAGCACAAAGTCGGCCAAGAGTGAAACGATAAAAGACAGAGCAGCGTATAAAAATGAGCTGAAAGAAAAAAAAATACGAAGGATCAGAATGCACAAGCAGCGCTCCGGAAACAGCTTGCTCAAAGTATCCCCCCCCCCTTCCCAACATCTGCCCGGTCGAAGAGTTGAACGAACGTTGAACTCAGCTCTCAAAGGAGACCGCGCAAGGTACATATTTTCTTCGCCTACTTTATTTCTGAGCTCTTCGTTTTGATGCTCTGTGTTACATCTTCATTTTCATTGCAAGTGCGGTCACGTTTCAATTTCCTGGATCCCGCACACAGAAACAGCTTTGAGTGACTTAGATCACGCCTCAAAAGCGTCTCAATATTTTTGTAGGCCAATCTCACTCAGGATTTTAAGAATAGCTCTGAGAATTTGTGACAGCCCGAGGTACCATGGATCGTGTTCCGGATTGTTTATGACCGCCATAAAAACCACAAGTGTCCCCAACCCCGTCCTCTGTTTTCCTGTTTGCTTCTCGGTCGGCCTGTCCCCATACCTCAGTTTGTGCGGATGTAGGTCAGAGGCAACTTGACGGGGGAAACGGTAATTACAAGTGTGAAAGTGGGACAGGCCACAGGAAGCAAACTAAACGCGAAACGAGAGCCGCTAGAACGTAAACTGGAGGTCAGTCGAGAGGGCGAGGAAGAACGTTTTGAAATGTACTCTTTATGCTTCCCAGCAATACGTGAACATTTGCTAAATTTTGGTTAGATTTCAGTAAAACGTGAAAAATAAAAAAATAAAATAAAAAAACTAATAATGTCTGATTGCATTTGTATAGACAAACATTGCTGCTCAAACCAGTGGGAAAGAGATTTATAAGGCGAATGGCGTACAAATTAAATTTAGGTGTACGACAACGCCAGGGAAAACACGCCTGCATGATTACTATTTGATTACTATCCTTTATGACAATTCTGTGTGGCAGTGTATCAAAGCCCTGGATGCCGATCGAATCTATCATAGCACTCTTTCCACTTTCTCAAAACTTTCACAGAAAGCTGTTATCGAGTATAGCAAAGCGTCTCGGAACCAGGTCACATCCGATATTCCAATAGCGGCTTCCTAAAGACCAGGGCCGGCTTGCTATGAACCAGCGTCTCAGCTGAGACTGGGTGAAAGAAAGCACTGCCAAAGCCAGCGCACGAGCTGAGCGGGACTCAAGCTGCGCCTCAAGACGCTCGCGCACCCCAGCCTTTGCAGTGCTTTCTTTCACCCAGTCTCAGCTGAGACTCTGTTCTAGCAAGCCGGCCCAGATTTTAAATAAAGTAGGGGTGGAGGCGCTGCGCCAATTGCGCCATTCTGCACCAATCCACTTTTGCAGCGCCATCCTGCTCCAAAACGCAAATGTCGCGCCAAAACTGGCTAAAAGAAGAGGCGTTTTTTTAATATCGAAAAATTTAGCAGATTATTGTTGTTTTCTGGCCACCATGTTTTACCATGTGGGGTTCGTTTAGGTTAGGCCAGAGCCACTAAATGAGCTACACTTAGAGTATCGGCACTCCGTTCACTGATCTGCTAGTGGACGCCGCTCTCTTGGAGCTTAGAGCAGAGCATATGCAGCTGTCGGTCGTCACAGTTAACAAATGCGACTTCCTCAGCTTTAGACACGGTGGTAGGAAGCTCAGATGATACCGTATTTACTCGAGTAATAACCGCACTATTTATGACCAAGGCCCTTTCGTCTGCTTTCCCGCAAAACACATATACAGCCCATCATCGCGTTGCGCATAAATTTCCAAGCGAATAACTAGATCGAGAATACGATTCTCCATACAAATGCAATCTTCACAGATGGTATCTTCACGCGAAGATGTTATCTCTGTCCTGTAAACCGCTGGAATCATGCTGTCGATTGCGGTGATTGGCGATTCGCGTGCTCCGCGGAAAAGGGAACCCTCAGGTTTTGTTCATAAACAGTGCGGCTATTACTCGAGTAAATGCGGTATCGCTTTGCTCTGTCGCGAACTGCTCTCGCATTACTGGAGGACGGAAAAACGTTTCCTGCGACTTTAGATAAAAATTCAGGTAACAGACAACCATGATTTTAAGCTCCAAGATGGCTGAAGTGTCGTTACTCTGAAGCGCAGCTTATTTAGTGACTCTAGGTTACGCTTTGGTGGCTCTAAAGGGAGGCGTGCCGAGCATACAATCGAATGCATGCCACTTGTTCATGACGCCGCGCAGATGGCACCACGCGCAAGAGCCCGGTGGCTTTTTGCAGGTGAGACCGTGAGATGAATAAGCACTGCGGTTCCGCAGGTCTGAAAAAAATCGTCCTAATGATGCAGATATGTGGTATTTTATTAATCAATGACGTAACTATCGACTTCAGTCAATATACTAAAGTTTGAAGAGTCATATTAAAGTGAATATGAAATAAAATCCTAAAACTAACTTTGCATCCTTATTAAACGGGCGTAGTGGTTGGCATTGCATTTTAAAGTAAAGCAAGTAAAAGAGGAAAGTCATTATGATTCCCACTCTAGCGAACCGACTCACTATTAGCGTGAGCGGAAGTCTTGACAGTATATTAGGCTACGCAAAAGCATAAATTGGAGCTCATATGCACTCGGGACATCGTCAAAGCGTGCGCGCTCACAGGGGGGATGACTTATAGTCAGGAGGCAGACCGTGTCATTTACCACAGTACGAGGGAAACTCACACGTCTTTCTTCAAAGGCCATTTTAGTGCTCGGCAAACCAAAACCAGATACTGCTTTGTGAAAAAAATGGTCAACATCCAGGCGAGCTGGTGCGTATTAATCACGATGCTTACATAGCAAAATCATTAATCATTAATAAATCATAAGCAAAGTCATTATTCATAATGCTTACATCGCAAAAAAAAACGGTTGAGTCAAACATACTTAACGCAATCAAAACGTATTCATCACACTTTTCGCTCACGCCGTTTCACCTTTTTCTTCCACATTATATTTGAATAGGATTCCACAAAAGTTTGTTGATCAGAGCTTTGTTTACGAGTTAGTTTGTAGTTTCCAGTTCTGCTTTATCGTGACTGCTGGCCTATAGAATAGCACGGCATATTTCAAGGGTACTATTAATTACAGCATTTCTGTCTGTTACAATCTCCTGGTAATCAGCATAACTTAATCAGCATAATTTAATTTAAAAAAAGAAGAAAAAAGATGCCCCTTGTTTGCAAGGTACATTTATTTCTCGTGTGACAAAGGCATACGATTTCGGAGGCAGCCACATAACATAATCTCAGTGAAGGGTTCTTAGCGTATACGAAGTAGAGATCCCGCCAGGCCAGCGAAAAACGAAGCAGCACGAAGAACCGGGCATTGTCTTCTCTACTCCTTTTCATGGTACCTTCTGCTATCGTATCGTCGCCGCGTTTCTAGGAATTGAGTGCAAGCTAGTGCGGACCACAGTCGATGACGGAAGAGTCGACTTGCGACCGAAAGCCGAGTTTGAACAGTCGCGTCGATAGTGAAGGCGGCACCGACTCTGGAAGGGGGGGGGGGCAGGTTGCGCCGCATAACGCAAGTCGTGCGTGCCACGCGTTGCCATGAGCCTAGAAACAAAAACCAAAGCCGCGGTTAATTGAATTAGCGTCTTTCGAACGGCAGCCCGCGGCCATCCGACGAGGAGACAGTCCCCTGTTCCAATCTGGAAGCGTCCGCGAAGCATGGCAGATAACAGTCGAGCGAGCGAGAGAGAAAGAAAAAAGAAATCAATTTAATTTGCAAACTGAGGGCTTTCAGGTCAACTGCGGGATCCTCTGGGACCCCGGCGACCCAGCGAAGAACGATTCTTGCGATGCGCACCATCTAATGCAGTCGAAACAGCATCGCCTTGAAAGCGAGAGCGCAGGAAAGAGCGGGGGACGGGGGACAATCGTCGGGCCTTATCGTCGCTTGAATGGCGCCCGCTAAATGTTCCGGTGGTATTATACGTTCCACAGCGACGTAATCTTGGCTAAGGCTCCAGCGCTGGAGAGAGAGGGCGCTGAAGAAATGGTGGTGACCCGGCCGGCGAGGCTTAGCAGGGAATAGAAATCGATGGGCGATGTCAGATCGGACATCTGTTTGAGAGAGGCTAATCTGCTGAGCGGCCCCCGAACCTCCGCAAGCCGGCACATGGCGTCTCCCGGTTCTGTTTATTCTGTTTTGTCCCGTCTTGCCGACACCGCCGAACGAAAGTGTAAAGCCAGCACCGGCGTAAGGTTGTTTTTTGTCACCCACATGACTTTCCCAAGACGGGCAATGCATGCGGATCTCTCTCGCCTAGCGGGAGTGCGTGCGGCGTGCTCAACCGTCGCCTACACTAGTTAGGCGTGCGGCGGTGTTGGGATTGGACTGCATAATCTAGTAATCTTCATATCTCCGCTACTCTCTCTTTATTTCCCAATTTAAAAATAATAGGGTGCAGGACGAATCTCACCACTATTTAAAAACGTAACCAGGTTATATATATATTTTTTCATTTCGCTGTTGAATGCTTCCGTTGCAGCGGAAAAGAAAACAGTTTTGATCAAGTCTCAATTAAAGTTTTCTTTGTTTTAACCTCTAATGCCACTACATTTCACACGTCTTGTGCAGCGCTATCACACATTTAAGCAGCATAACGTACATCGGCAGAAAGCTGTGGTGTATACAAGTACTCGTGCTCAGAATTGACTCAATGAAGCTACACACTCGAGCTTATACCTTCCAGAACGATATACGGAACATTTAAGATACTTTTTTCACCCGCTCAACTGCGGCTCTTCGGCACCAATCCAAGGAGGGATCGCCGTGGTGAGTGCTGAAAGCAGCTAAAGATGTGACGCACGCATTTCATCAAAAGGATGCGAGGACGCAGTCAATAACGCCCATCAGCACTGCGAGCAACAAACCACACTGCATCATGTGTGAGTAGTCGTATAATTTGTACTATATATACAAAAAGGTATAATGCTTTACTGCATTTAGCAGTGATAACCTACTGAAGATGCGTATCATAACCTACTGAAGATGATTTACTACTAACTACTGAACTACTAAAGATGCATTTTATAACTACTGAAGATGCATTTTATAACTACTGAAGATTTAATAACTACTGAAGATTATAACTAATGAAGATTCATTTAGCGGTGATAACCTACTGAAGATGAATATCATAACCTACTGAAGATGAGTATCATGTATGATGTATGAAGTATGAAGATGAGTATCATAACCTACTGAAGATGAGTATCATGTATGATGTATGAAGTATAAAGATGAGTATCATAACCTACTCAAGATGAGTGATAATATACTGAAGATGAGAAGTGATAACCTACTATGAAGATGAGTATCACGTGTTAGACTAGGTTAGGTTACGATATTCTCTTTTGTAAAGGTCACAATAAAGGTTCAGAAATAATTCTTGCATGTAATTCGCAGGTTAGGTTGCAGAATGACATGCAAGAATTATTTGTGAACTTTTATTATGACCTTCACAAAAAATATCCTAACCTAAACTAGTCCAACACATAAATACTCCCCTTTATAGTATGCTTGAGTAGGTTATAATAAAAGTTCAGAAATAATTCTCGCATGTCATTTGTAGGTTAGGTTGCAATGACAACCTGATTGGGTAGTCATTGCAACGTAACCTACGAATGATATGCAATAATTATTTCTAAACTTCTAATATAATCTTCACAAAAAAAAAAAAGAAATCGTACTGTAAAAATAATGCAGTCTTCTGAAATCGGAGTGGTTAAGATAATGTGCAATGTAAAAAGGAGTTGCCGACGGGCACTGCACAAGTCAAATAATCTGTCAACATGGGCCTGAAGAATCCCGCTCCTTCCATCGTAATAAAAGATGTATCTAAAAAAAAGAAAGAAAGCGAGAATGTGAAAAAGCGTTAAGGTCATGGTTAGCCCTTAAGCTAAGTGATACTGGTGTGCTGCAAGAAACCTATGCCCACAGGACGTTTTCGTTGGACGGAGCTCATTCTCGTTTCTACGTCTTCATTTAAACCTTCTCAAAATATATGTTCTTCAAATATCCCTTCTCGCTTCTACCCGCCGCATTTAGCCCATTGGAGTTTAATTTTTCACATTCCAACCTTCCCCGATGTGCAAAGTGCACAACGCAGTCCAGCGATTTACCTGTTTTTGTCAGGTCGATCGCGACAAATAAAGGTCCGTACGTTCAAAGGGCTCAAAGTAGCATTCCCGTCAACTAGCATCACGCTTTCTGAAGAGACGTTTGAGCGAACAGTCATTGATGATCCACGCGCTTCGCTTTCGCGAGCTCTTCACTGCGGATGCCATATTCATTTTCAGCCATGAGCTCTGACTTTCGTTCCGAAAACACGGCTTCACAGAGCGCATTCAAATGACGTCCAACAAAGGGCGTTCCTTCCCAAGCTCGTAATACTTTCCTTTGTTCCGTCATATGATATTCCGAACGCGTGGTCTTCTGCAACGGGAGGGCATGTGGCGTGGTATTCCTGAACTGCTTGATTATTTGTATGCCACCTGGATGAGTGGCATACTTTCAACTAGGAGCATTGGCACTTACACGGGCATGAACCAACGATGAACAAGAAAACGCAGACGTGGTACAGGCAAATCGAAGGCATGCATCGGGAGGGTACATCCCAACATCTTCGCATTCATTAAATCGAGACTAGGCAGCGCCCTTACAAGAGTAATGTTGCTTCAGGTTGCAAAAAATATATACGTACGCAGGTTCGCAAGTAGCTTAACAAAGACGCTGCCACTTGATCAGCTTGAGACCGATTTAACCCCGCCGACATTTTTCTTTTCCATCTTCCGAGTATTTTCCAGGCTTCCTCTGGGCTTTAGGCTTTATTCAAAGTGAGTTCTATTTTTGTGCCCTTAAGAAAGGATATGATAATAAATAATTCGCAACACGAGTTTGTGATTGTCATTTTCAGGAACTGTAAAAAAAAGTGCAGGTCGTCTGTTTCATCAGTACTATATTTAAGAAAAATAAACCACTATATTGTTGCCTAAAAAATAAAACGGTATATATTTGTTTTATGTATAGAGAAGAAAAAAATTAGATATGTTTAATACCGTCAGTATAACCTATTCTCACGTTGTATATTGCGCACAACGTCGCCTCTAGACGTTAGAAGTATTCCGAACATCAGTCGTTGCGTAAACGGAGCCAAATTAGAATTCACCCCAAAATGCGAAACATTCGGATTAGATGCTTTAAGAAGGGTCACCAAAAAGGTACAAATGAGAACGCGTCAAATTGCGAAGGGTCGAAATATGAATGAGACGTTTCGAGATGAAATCCTCCCAGCAACGGATCAGTCGCGGCGAAGTGATGGCGACCAGAGGAGGCCAGCGTTTTCCGGTCGTCCTATGACTGCTCGCGCTGTCAGTGAGTGACAAATGCAATCAACAAAACGAGAAGGCGAAAAAAAAAGATGGATTGATTTATCGACAGCAGATTTACTTTGCCAAACTCCGGAGCCCTTCCGCGGAAGACAGAGTAGGCGTCCAAGCGTTGTGAGACTGTCGCGGAACCGAAGAAAGCGCGCCGTGCACCACCTTCGACTGGAGCGAGAAGAATCCCGAATTGCTTTTCCAGTTTCGTTCGTTTGGGCCGCTTGCTAAGTGTGTCCCCCGAGATAGCCGAAGGGATTTGCTCAAGTATGAAATCCCTTTCCTCGGGAAATTGGGGATGCATCGGCGGTTCAGGTGTAACCGCAGCTACATCCCACACATTTGTTTTTTTTCTTCAAAGAATGCATGTATGTGCGTAACTCCGGTTGTGCGTATTTCGTTCATTATGTTTATTTTGTTTTATATTACACTCCCTGCCGCACAAAAACAACGTATACTAGAGCGCAGGATTTACGATCCTCCCATCTAGATAGAGTGCGAAAGAGGAGAACAAAGAAAGTGTCTTCGAACCAAATTCGTTCCCACCTTCCGAGTATGCCTTGGGTTTGACACCAAAACTGTACAATTTCAAGTTCCGCCAAAAATACTATGTGCACATTTGTTATTCGCAATTAACGGCCGCAGCACGAATGATGGCCGTATCCCAGAAGAAGCCCACACGAAGTTCTTCACAGAAAGACCGGGGAAACAGGTGTTGCTTATCGCTCCAATTTTATTCGCAGCCTCATGGCTAGACCGCGATTTGTAAGATGTCGCGTGCCCGCGGGTGACTTTAAATTAATATTACACTACATTAATCAAAGCAAAAATGAATTAAATTGAAAACCGTGCAGCGTCTGACAATTTTTGTGGCGAATTAGTCATCAAGCTGCTGTGAAGTACAGGCACAAATCGCGCTGTAAGCTACATGCAGACATTACAACTCATTGTTTCCTACACTGCAACGCTAAAAAAACAAAAATAAAGCCAAAATAAATAGCGAAGTTGTCCTGTCAGAGGCATTGCGAGCTGATAGTGACCATGTGAGCCTTTCAAAAGCACTCGAGTGAAACAAAGAACTCACCATCACATATTTTTGTTGGAGGTTGTAATGCCTGATTCGTCGTTTGCGCATTCCCTTAAAATCGCTAGCATTTAATTCGGATGCTGACCAAGACATAGATATTTTTTTATTCCTATGATTACGACCAATCTCTTTAAGCACACAAAATACTCTTTTCCTCGTAATGCCATCCTCGAAATAGTAGATCTGTTTTCGAAAGTGTTTTTTACTACAAGCATCAGGCAAAGAACGCTTTTGGCAATGCGCCATGTTGTAGCAAGTTGACCTCCTACGCTCCGGCAATATTAGTAATATAATAATGATGGATTCTATTCTACGCTTCATTGTCCGATTCACGGGGCGTGGACGCATATTTGCTCGCCAGCAAGTGGTCTGTGCCTCCTTTTGAGCATGATAACAAAAGTGATCCGCTACCAGGGTCGTAAGGTACCTAGGTACGAGTAACTGGAAATCGGTATCTAGGTACTTCTGTTGTACCTGAGGTGTGAGTACAAACCTAGGCACTTTCGTTTCTCGGTATCTGTATATGTATCTTAGGTACATTTTACAGTAACTTGTAACTAAGTGAAGTTACTTTTTACATGTACTTTCCTATTCACTTCGTCAGAATGGTAGAAACTATAAATCTTGAAGCATTAACACACTACCATGTGGCGTGATTAACGTTGAGTTAGGTACGACTTGCGAGGCACTGACTTGATCGAACGACGTTTCATCGAGGCACTGACTTGATCGAACGACACCTTAGCGAATGGCGGTGTTCATTTGAGCGAACGGTGGATTAGCGATGCCGTTCTAGCGACACCAATTTATCGGATCGCTTCGGAACTCCGGAAAAACAGCGACCTGCTTCCTTCTTCTCAAATTGAAATCGACTTCATTGCGTGTTTGAAGCTCCTCTGACAGCTATACAAGGGAGGAGATAACTTGAAAGATGTGCGCAGTTTCTGTTAAAGCCCAGTATCATGGGAAAAGTGACGCATTCTCTTCCCTCCTCCTAAACTGCGATCGAAGATGTCAGATAAACACTTCGAGGAGGTCCTGATTCTAAAGTCAAATAGAGCACTAAAGTGAAAAAGATAACGTGTCCTGGAATGCTCATGCGAATGCGGCTTTCCTTATTTCTCGCATTGACACCAATAAAGCACATTTATCAAACTCGTTTTTATGTGTATCCTTAATATAAAAAGCTTTACTTCCAATATACTCTGACAAATGTGCGGAAAATAAAGAAAGTATCTTTGAAGCAACTGTACCTGTACCTATAGGTACATTTTGAAGCAAGTACCTAGGTACCTTTTTGTGGGAGTAACTGTAACTGTATCTTCGGTACATTTTTGAAGTGACTTTTACAACCCAGTCCGCTACGTTCCGGATGCTTTGCGTATTGAACAAGATAAATTCTAATGCCTGGTCGATTCATAGTGTGCTCTAACGGTAAGAAGACATATCTAGGACGTGATTTTGGCAAGCGCTGAGTGGGTTGATTTCGTGATTCCTTTAATGACTCGGATATAGAGATAGCCTCATTTATGCCGGTCGTTGACCTTCTCGAAAGTGCTTCTCCCCCTCACGAACGGGAGTTGAAGGCAACTTTTGTCTTGGTTTTTAGTTTCACATTTACTTTTCAAAACCCATATGCGTGCTGTCCGGCCGTATATAAAAGAAGGCCGTTTACTGAAACCTCGAGTTTCATCCGGGCCACTTTTTGGACAACATATTTGCACACACCAAGACAGTGTCAACGCACCGCAGCGTGGAGCACGTGGTGCGAGAAATCGCGTTGCTAGAACCCAGAAATTCTGGGTTCAATCTCCACCACCTCCGCTCTTATTCGACCAGGAAGTGGATCGTACCGGCGTGTGGTCATGTATCACTACTGCGTGACGTACACAGCACGACACTTTTAGCACGAACAAAGCAAAAGCCTTTTTTTGTGTGTGTGCTTTTTTCCTAAAATCGAAGGCATGTCATCAAATTTAGTATTATGGTGGAAATTGTTCGCTTAGTGCAATAACCTACCTAGGGGGTCAGATTTGGTGCCTGACAAATACACTTTCACAGTGAAGTCGAGAAAAAAATATCGCCGATGTTATGTTCGCGCTAACAGTGTCGCGCACTGTACGTTAAAAGGCCTAGGCTAGCGGTCGTACTGCACTGGCTCTCGTCTAAAGCGGGGACAGCAGACACCCACTGGGGCTGACCAATTTTCCGCCGTTTAAACGAACACATAACTCAATTTGTAGTGATACGAGTAATAAGAAAGCGTACCGCAGCGCCTCATCCTTCTACTAAATGAACGCTGCAGCGGGGAACCTTTTGAAGCCTGTTGGAGTTCGCCAGGTATTCTTCGAAACTTGGGGCGTCGAAACAAAGTAATATTTACATGCGATGCTGCGCGACCATACTTCGCTTCCTGTTGCTTTCTGATGAACGCAGACTGCTCGGCTTTGTCGGTGAAAGGTTTCTCGCCGGCGGACGGCGAAGATAGCCTCACCAAATACGTGTTTCTTCGCGAGAGAACTGAGCTTTATCGCTCATTACTGGGGGCGGAGGCAAGTCGCGAGTCGAACGTCGAGTTACACTGGCTTTTGGAAAATCTATTGAGTAACAGATCACTAAAAAGCATGCGGTCGATTAGTCGCTCCTTGTTACGAGACTAATCATATCTGAGTTGGATATATGTTGCATTCCTCATAAAATGTACAACTCAAAGGCTTACTCCCGTGATGAAAATGGCGGCAGAGTGAGGTGACTACACGTTTCAAGATATGCTACGCCTCTGTAAAGAAAAGCAAGATATACAACAAGTATAGGGCGCGAAACAAAGGTACCGGTTTTACAGCTTTTTTTTTTCACACGCCTCCAGTATCATGTACTTAGTGCCTGATGCAAATAAACAAATCAAATCAATCAAAATGAGCAGGATCAATCGGTCTCCGCGAATGGAGCTCACAGTTTCATCAAATTAGTATATTAGTGGTGGATTTCACTTTATAAAGTTTCAAAGCGCAGCTCCGTTCCTGCGGCAAAAAATAATATCCAGAGAAATTCTAGCGACGAGCCGAGTACGGTCAGATCATCAGGCAGGTTTCGTTCTCCTACATAGAGGTGGCGCAACGTGTCGCAATAAAAAAACGCGATCACGGCGTTCGGTCGGTCAGATTGAAGGCAATCTGTATGTCATCTAACTCTCCTCTAAATATATTTATGCACGGTGAGGCTAACGCCAGAACTAAAGTAAATGAATGCAAACGCGATTACGCAAACCTTCCGCCGCGGGCCTCACCTCAACTGTGTCGTCTGCTATTCGTGATGCGTTGCGCCACCCCTGGATAAGAGCCCCAGGCCTGCCTGTTGATCCGACTTAAAATTTGGAAAATTGTGTTTTTTTTCTTTCTTTTTAAGGACGGAACTTTGCTTTGATATGTCACAAAGTAAATAAAACCAATCACTAAAATGCACCTGTGATGAAAACTGGGGCTTACTACATGCAGACGTCGAGGTCTCTAGCTCATTTCACAGCCTGTCTTGGGATCGATGCCAGTTTATATTATATTAAATACAGTGAAGGGGGCCTGACTAAATGACGAGGCGAAATTGGCAGGTGTGTGAGCAGTTAGAAATACGTTTTAGGAGTCGTTAATACCTTTTACTGATATCACTCAAAGATGCTTCGAATTGTGCAAGCGTGAGATGATGTTACTTCATCGAATAGATGCCGCAGAGCTTCTGAACAAGCCTCATGCGTTGTTGCCAGATAGTGAAATTATATTCTCCCCAAAATACCGGGACACACCACGTTATTAAGAACACGATTGCTTTCTGGGCTTCGTCACGCGCTGGATTGATTCAGTGAATTTTTCAATTCACACAGTGTACAGCACTGTCATTAAATTCGCATTAAAAAGCCCTAGTAAAAGACAGTACGTCATTTGCTTCGCGATAAATGGGATATATATATTTTAAATCTAACATTAAACAAGAGCAGAAATCGAAACCGAAGCTTCGGCTCCGTCCGGCATCATTGGCCTCGGGCCTAAAAGAACATGGCAAGCACGTGGTACGAGATGTCACGTGATCCTCTGCGCAACGACGGGCGGGATTGGTGCGGGCGTGTGCCAGGCGCAAGTGTCGTCTGCACCGCACTCTTCACCACTTTTCGTGTCTATGACCTTCAACGACGTCTGCACTACTACGGCATTAGTCTGCGCACGTAGTGTCCGTAGTGGGGACGAAACTCCGAGGGACAATAATCACAGACGGCAAGAACACGACGGCGGTTGTGACGCGTGAGATGGCGATAACGGCGGGACCTCGGCGGGGCGGCCGGAAGGCTCCCAAGAAGCGCGCTGCGCATGCGCGTTCCGCCAATCACGTGGACATCGCTGAGCGCCGAGAGCACTGATCTCTATGTCTATTTCCTGGATAGCGTTTGACCAGCTCCGCCTATTAACGGGAATGTGGCCACGGTCGGCCATCTTTTTGGTAGAGTTATATTATCTCTCGCCATCACAGGTAATATGGCTGACAGCGCTATGGCGGCAGGCTGCCATAAAATAGCCGTGGATCTAGTACACTGTATACCATGGGTGATATTCAGTCTTGGGTAAGTTACTTTTAAAAAGTAATTCGTTACAGTTACAGTTACTTTCAGAAAAAAGTAGCGAAGTTACCGTTACAGTTACCGCAACAAAAGAGTAACTCGTTACAGTTACAGTTACTTTTAAAAAGTAACGACGTTACTTTTCAGTTACTTTTCTATAACACAAAAAATTAGGAAAAACTAGAAAACGCCCCTCACAAAGTTTTATTGCATAAAATGAAAAAAAGTACACTTTTTACTTCATATTGTAACTTAGCAGCAGTTGCTTCTTGAAATTAGTGTTTGAAAGTTTCCACGCCAGAGTAGTGGCGCAAATCACAATGCGAAACATGCGCAGTGCCCTCCGCGTGTATTGTTGTTTCGCGGTTGATTCACCCAATTAAAAAGCGTTTGCACAGAAAAAAACAAAAAAACCACAACATTGATAGTGCTTCAAAACACTAAGATGTAAGTGTTCAGTCATAAAGTACAAGCGCGTGCGTAAAGATAACTAGATTTGTTTTTATCAAATCTACACGTGGCTATATTCGGGTCGTGACTCGCGACAAAGAACGTACTCACAAGTTTGTGCAAGGCCAATATGACACTCGAAATGTCGGAACAGACGATTTGGAAAGTGCAAGACGTGGCTAAATAGTACTCGTTCAGTGATATATTATTCATAAAAAGCTGAGAAGTAACGACAAAAGTAACGTCGTTACTTTTATTGTTACCTTAGAAAAAAGTAACTCGTTACAGTTACAAGTTGCCAAAAAAGTAACGAAGTTACAGTAACGCGTTACTAGTAACGCGTTACTGCCCAAGACTGATTGATATTTCATGCTTGACTGAAATTCTTCGGCGAAGCAGATCCTTAAAGCCCGGCGTGAACGGTAGCCTCGTCTTTGAGGACGCGGCGAAGGTTTTACGAAAGTGCAGCACCATAGAGTAATATAGTAAACGTAAAGAGAGGACACAGAAGCCGATTCGCGGCCCAGATAGTGCGGTTAATACCCTCCGCTACGTGGCGCTTTTCTGCAATTTGGTTAAAATTAATTAAAACTCTTTCTGTGAAAAGTATTAATTTTTTTAAATTGCAATGCTTTAAAATTATTTGAAGTACTTAAAACGACTAAATAGTTTAAATCAAATACGTCACAAAAACCACGTGATGAATGGTGCCTGCCATGGCCTGTCTGCCTGCACGCCGTCGCCTCTGCATCATACTGCATAGCCTCTGCTCGTCCCCGCGTCGTTCGTCTGTGCCGTGCGTGCCGTCCGTCTGTGCTTTCTGCTGCATCGTGTTCGGTCGACTTTGCATCAATCTAGGTGACGCATGACCGCCCGCGTATTCGCATGTTCGGCGTGAATTTGTGGAGCCGATCGCTTTGAGCTTCTCGCGCTATTGTTTCTGCCGGGCTGTCTGGTTGCACTTGAACGTGTGTGCATGTTGATTTTCGATGAGATTGTTTTAAGAAAGAATTTAACTTACGACCCTGCACACGACACTGTCCATGGGTTTACAGATGACGGTGTTGAACGAACCTCTAACATTGCAGATAGAGCCTTGGTTGTTATGCTGTCTGGAATTTCCAGGAGGTGGGTTTAGCCCCTTGCATACACTGTTGTGCACACTCCAACAACGTCTTCTGTTTAACGCAGTCTCCTCATTTCTCTCATTCGGTAGCTTAAGACTGTTGGCTTCACAGTAAAGGCTGTGGTCTGTGGTTAGGGGGCTTCAAACGTAAGCTTGGTGTGTGTGTTGATAAGCCATTTTTTGAAGTTGACAACGAACGCGTTTACTTTGTCTTTGATGTTCCGCACCTTCCCAAAACAACCAAGAGCAATCTCCAAGCACACAAACTTTGCATTGGAAATGAGGTCATTGAGTGGCCTTCTATTGTTGAAATTTATCGTTCTACCCACGAGCTGAGCTTGCAATTGGCTCCGAAACTTACTGAGAGACACATTTTTTCAATAACCTTCCTGTAACATGGAAGAAAATTGTGCCACACAGGTACTGTGTGCCTCACTATTTCTTGCAATAATATTCCTTGTTTATGCCAAGGAACTTCCTGAGGCAGCCATGGCTACAGCCTATTTCTGTGATAGGATGTGCATACTTTTTGATTGTCTAAATAGCTCAAAAATTCAAGAAGACAGGGCAGAAGTTGCGTCATGCCATTCTGAAGGGAGAATCTGAAATACTTGATTTTCTCCACCAGTAACTCGGATGGATTTCAGCATGGCAGTTCCAAAGTAGGAGGCAGCCATAAGCCATCATAGAGTGGCAAGTTACTATAAAACGTGTCCTCATGTTCTGGGATGAGCTTTCAAGCAGCCATGACTTTAAGTTCTTACTTACACGACGCCTGCAGCAAGACACACTTGAGAACGTTTTTGGAGCTATATACGACAAATGCTGGGCTGCAACTCAAACCCAAATGTGCATCAGTTCACCTCAGGACTAAAAAACCTATGGATAAAGAAACTGTTCAAATTGTCGGACAATGAATACGTAGAGGATGACAAGGCTGACTTCCTAAAGGAGTTGCAAATATCTTCGCACCATGAAAGTTTAATTTCAGACATTGTGGAATGTCTTCCAATTGATAACTTCCCGCCACTAGAGGATATTTCTGAGCTGGCATCAGACATCAGGTCTAACATAATTGATGACTCGTCCACTTATTACGTTTGGGGCTATTTGATCAAGCTTTGGCTTGAACGGACAACTTACAGCTGTGGCTGTTCTCAGCTGCTATCGGATGAGTCTGATAACTTGACCAGGCCTCACCAGTACTGTCTTGTTCTTAAAGCATACCACGTGCTGGAAAATTCTTCGGGAACTTAGTAGTACCATCACAGGCTGCCTTTCATTTCATTCAGTAACTAGAAAATCACTTTCTTCCCATAATAGAGAGTGTGACACATGCTCCAGGAGTGTGTGCCGCCTTGTATCGCACACTTTGAGGTCTTGGTGGTTTTAGCCTTTGCCCGGAGGAGTACCACAAAGGGTTTTTAAAATTGTTTTGCAGAATACGCTTCTGTTGACATGTTTGATTTTTTTAACCGGAATTTGGAAAAAGTTCGGTTGCACTTTTCAGTGGCTAGTAAGCAACGAGACAGGTTTAACTGTTAATATTAACAGAGGCGGTTGCCAAACCAAAAACAAAAAGTGCTTATTAAGTGGGCGGTCAGCTTGCTCTCCAAATATTTGTTTCCCCTTTTCCCTTTTTCCTTTTACAAAACCCCTTTTTCCTTTTACAAAATTTCGATAGAAAATAGTGTATAGAGACTAAAAATATTTGAAAGAAAATGTATCCACTTTTGTATCCACTGTCCATAGTTTTTTAGCCGCTTTTTTCTGAAGCCATATTTCTTTTCTGAACAATTTCGGGGAATGTTTAGGGACGTTGATTCGTGTCAGATTTCGAATAGAGTTCTCATTGTTTGATAATGGCTCTCCCGCAGTGAGTTTGAGGCCATGCAAATTGGTGTTTTTTTATATTTGCCGGAAATCGGGACTTTGATCCGGTGTGTGCTTCGCACTCTTATTATACTCTTATCACTGGTAATGATAGCGATGTCTTATTTATTTTTGCACTTACTTCCCGTACCCGAGTCGGCGTGAAAGTGAATGTATCATACAGCATGTTCTCTGTGGAAAGGTTTTGTTAACTTGGTTCCACTAAGAATGTATTACGAAGTGTACGATATGCCGAAGTCCTTCATATTCATTTATTTTTGTGAGTATATCTTTTGTATAAAACATACATAGCTTCTGAAGTAAATCATGTATACATGAATGTGGTCCAATAAAATGTTTTCGAACCAGTTACTGTTGTTGACCCCAAAATGCTCCACCAGCCAGGAGTCAATGCGGCGATTGTGTCATTGTGTAACTTCAATGCTTTACAATAGAAAAAAAACAAGAAATATACTTCTGCTTTGTGAAGTAAGTTGAAATATTGTTTGACACATTTTGCACGGACTCCATCGTAAAAAATAGAGCAAAATTGCGTCAATATTAAAAAAAAACCAAAAAAAAACACCAAAAAACAGTGGCTTCGGGAGTTAAGAAGCTCCCTAGAGCTACAGTGGCTTAAAGGGGGTAGTGTAGTTACCGCGTAGCCTCCACCTTGCATCGGGAACGGCCGCTCCTTGGAAGACGGTGTAGATGGCGCTTCGATCCGCAGCACCGTTCGGGTGCCTCCACCGGCCGGCAGACAGAGGCACCCTAACACACTTCATAACTAATATAAATACCTCACAAACAATTATTTGTTTCCAGTGAACTTCCCACGACATGATTTGTGTTCGTAGGTGAATAAAAATGTGAAACTAGCAGACGACAGTGAAGTCGACTGCTTCGAATCGGCCGGAGCTGGCCGGAGCCAAGCTGGCCAGGCGGCCAAGCCGGAGCCATAGCCGGAACGACGGTGCTGCAAGCGCCAGCGCCACCTCGCGGCCGTCTTCCAACGCTAGTGCCGCTTCTCCGGTTTCCTTCGTTACACTACCCCTTTCAGCCACTGTACTAGAGCCGAGCGAGGCGGGAAGGAAAAAGAGAGAGGAGGGTACCGGAGAACCGGAGAAGAAACGTCCAAACCGAAACCGAAACTAACTTGACCGGAAACGGAATCAGATTATGCTTAGTATACCGCTCCGCTGGGAGGCGCTTAGCCCACGTGTCAACTTCCCGTCTACCTGGGCCGCTGGGGCCTATGGCAGTGTCCGCTCTTTACCTTGTGTATATTACTCTATGGCAGCGCCAGAGGAAAGCAGCGCAGCTCGATTCGAAAGCAGACGCCGTAGCGGCGTCTGCTTTCGATGCTTCTTTCGATGCGACTTTCTATGCGTGCTGTGCTGCTTTTTTCCGGTGCTGCGATTTCGTGAAACTTTCACCGGGTCCTCAAAGATCGAGCTACCGTTCACGCCGGGTTTCAACATTATGTTTCGTCAAACAATTTCAATCAAGAACGAAATATAACCCAGGCTATTTTCGCCATAACGCTGTCTGCCATGGATGGATGATAGTGACTGCACCAGCTGTACATTGGCTAGAGGTAATATAACTCTACCAAAAATATGGCCGCCAGTGGCCGCATTCGCGGAGCGGGCAAACGCGAACCAGCAAATAGACATAGAGATCATTGGCCGAGAGGAAACGTTGCTGACGTCACCCGTTACGCTTGCCTGGAGACGTAAAAACAAGCAAAAGGGGTAATGGTGACGACGTATAGCTCAATGTTGACTACGCCCATGCCGTAGCCTTTACTGCGCTGTTGGTTTCGCCCCAAATTCGCCCACTCGAGTCAGCCGATTTCGGCAACTTGGCGAGTTGCAAAGTTTTCCGGACCGTTCAAAAAACATTAGGCATAACTACGTTGTAATATTCGACGTGCGGTCTTCCTAGGTGACACTGAAGAAGACTGCATTGTTTTTTCGAAAACAAAATGGAGCGGAGTTGCTTTTTAAGAACCTATGCTGAGAGCAAGTCGTCTGCTTCTTGCACATGAGTTGCGGTGACGTCACAAAGACGCCGAGCTCTGATTGGCTCTGACTGAAAGGATAGTGGGTAGACCTCAATGTTAGATGCCTCGAGGTCTACCCACTATCATTAATTCATTCAGAACCAATCAGAGCTCGGCGTTCTGACGTCACCAGAACCCCTGCAAAAGAAGCAGACGAACTTGCGCTCCGCGTATGTTTATCAATTTCCCCAACCACCTCAGCGCCACAAGCGCAAAAGACGTGGAATAAAACGCGTGTTCAAATTGTAATGGTATTAAAAAAGCGCAAAAAGATGGAGGACCAGTGGAAGGAGAACACAAACACAGCACTGACTTACAACTGATAAATTGACTTCTGCACGGTACAGCAAGTAAGCATCAAAAGAACAGCATAGACACAAAAACAAGCAACTCGATAACACACCCCTCCCTAATCATGCCGACACACGCCTATACTCCATGTCACCATACCCCTCTTCACTTCAAGAACCGTAGTAAAAAAAGTCCTGCTCCTCGCGGAGTATTACTGATTTCCCCCTTTCTGTGAATAATTAAGACATATGTAGGTGAATTTTATATTAGGTATATGATATTTTATCAAGACGTACACGTTCCAAACGCCAAATGTATCGCTTTTTCCTCCGACAACCAAATATCCTAAGAACTACTTCGCGCCGCGTATGAACAATGCGCCAGACTTGCTTTTTTCTTGAGGTGAAAACGGGTATGGTTGTGTGCAGTGCTAGCGAAGGCAAAGCCAGGCGAAGAAAGAAAGAGCGAGCACTAGGAAGGCGGGACGGGAGAGGAGGGCGATGGAGGGCGAGTGGAGAAAGGATGAGCACTAGAAACGTTAGGAAGGAGAGGAGGTTTATCTCCTCCTCCTCAGCCTTCCTAGTGCTTGCCCTTCATCCCTTCGCCTGGCGTTGCCTTCGCCTGTACTGCACGCAACTAGTTACACGGAGTATACACGTACTTGCCCGACTTTTTAATAAAATCAACCCCGTCACTGGCTAGGGCTATGATCGGAGCGCTTACACACATGCCCGCGTTATAGCTAGAAATAGTAAAAAAGGCCTCTTGAATTTTCCTGGCACACTTGCTACTCTGCCGTGCTAAAATTTAATGTCATCAAATAGCGGAGCACATGCACACCTATATGACAATGAACCGCGAGGTGGCCAGACGGGGAGGAGCGCAAGGAAAGAGACTGGTCCCTCGCCCGGACATTAACGCACCTCGTCTGTCCGAGTACACTGCCACAGGCCAAGGGCATCATGTACACCACCCGACATGCGCACGCGATATAACGGTTGTGGTGGTTGACCTCACAGCGCTCCCGGACGTCCATCTCGATTAATAGCTGCACACAGTTGCGCCAACTTGTATGGTGCCGGAAACACAACGGGTTTGTTGTACCTACTGGCAACTTTCTTACAATCCAGGTTGTCGCGACTGTGTGCAGCTAATAATCAAGGTGGACGCCCGGGAGTGCAATGGGGGTCAACCACCGCAGCCGTTATGTCGCTTGCGCATGCCGGGTGGTGTACCTGATTCCCTTGTCCTGTGGCAGAGTGTACGTTGGAACTTGGACGGACGGGGAAGTGCTGTTAATGTCCGGGCGAGGGACCACTCTCTTTCCTTGCACTTCTCCCCTTCTGGCCCCCTCGCGGTTCATCGTTATAGGTGCACCGGGCTTCGCCCTGCCCTCCCTGAAGAGGTAACAGTTTTGGCCGGGGCCCTGGGTTTGCTGACGACGAGGGAAGGACGCAAGAGAAAAGGATTACAGTCACAAAGAGGCGATTAGAAGATTGGTGGAAATTATCTAGGGAAAATTGAATGATGCACAGCTAACTAGCACAGCTGTGGACAGGCGGGACAGAGGAAAATTGGGACTCTCTGCCCCGTGGGGTAACGCCGACTCTTCCCCCTGGGGGGGGGGGGGGAGGGGGGGGATGTATTTTAGTTTTGTTTGCCGTATCCCCCAAAGATCATTCTGGTGATATACCACACTGCCTCGTGATAGTTGGGGGGGGGGGGGATTGGCTTAGAAGGGTGGGAGCAATCATTTGTTTGTCTTTTTGGACTTAGGCTAGGTGGCGCAAGCTACCGCCCGTTACAAAGGATATAGATATAAAATCCACCCATCCAAGCGTACATGTGCTCCGCTATTTGATGAATTTAAGATTTTAAAAGCACGGCACAGGAGCAAGTCTGCCGGGGAAACGGAAGAGGTCTTTTTTATTGCTAGCTATGACACGGGCATGTGTGTACGCGCTCCGTCCACAGCCCTTGCGAGTGACGAGGTTGCTTTTATTAGGAAGTCGAGCAAGTGCGTGTAGGTATGTGTCGGCATGATGGGGGAGGGGTGTGTTATCGGGTTGATTGTTTTTGTTTCTAACCGGTTCTTTTTATGTTTACTAGCTCCACCGTGCAGAAATCAAGTTTTCAGTTGTAATTTAGCGCTTTGTTTGTATTTTCTTTCCACTGGTCCTCCGTCTTTTTGTGCTGTTTTAATACAATTTCAACATGACCAATCAACTAGCCCAACTACACACCTTGTTGCGTTTTTAATTCAATCCCCTAAGTTCAGCGGGGAAATTGACGGTGAACTGGTCACGTGACGTCAATTTTTTTCGCTAAACTTAGCGGGGAAATTTAATTGCTGTATAGGTCAAGTGACGCAATCTCACTTGACGCCAATATCCACGTTAAATATAGCGTGGAAACTGGGTATGTTCAGGTCACGCGACGCGAATTCCCCCCCACATCTTGCGGGGAAACTGAATTGGTGTTGTCCCGTGATGTCAGGTCAGGTGACCTCAATTTCCTTGCTCCATTTATCGGCAAATGCATGGACGCAAGGACGAACGGACACAATTTGGGGATTGGTGGATTCCGTTAAAAAGCATTTCATGCTTGAATAACTACAAGTATGATCAACGCTGCCGCGTTCGTAAGGGTACGGACATCGTTACCACTCAGTGGGGTCGGAATTACGATTTTTTCGTGGACCAACGATCAGGCGTAATCGGCGGATACTCAGTGCGTTAAAGTGTGATCTCCTTAAGAAAATCGAGCTAGACTTCTTCCTCTTATATTTCTTTAACGTTTCGAAAACTTTAAATCATAATTACGGAGAATCGAACAGGCTATATAAATAAATTAATTAAGCATAGACACGAAATCCGCCATAGAACTTTTTTAAAAATTTGTTTCATTTCCATTTAGGAACGGTAGAATAAGAGGAGACTGTGCATAGGAACAAATTACATTAGCATACTGTTTCGCATGAGAGCGCAACACTTGTCTGTGTAAACTGAAGCAACGAATGGGCTGAAAGAAAAATTTAAAGCGGTTTCTTTTGACGCAAAGTTATGTAATTTAAAAGAGTGCCTTGTGGCGTTCGTTTTTCTCTTTGGTCTTATCCGAGTGTCGGGATTACAAATTTTTAAATTGCTACCCGGTTCTTGATCCTTCCAGCCTCCTTGGGAACGTCCTGGTCAATCAGTTTTTAACGTTCAGGTTATTTTGGCAGACCGAAGTAGCAGTGAAGCCGGCAATAACAAAATCGACCAAAGTGCCACGTCGCTTGCTGCATGCTCTCTAAAGCACCAACGGCTTCGAATTGGTTTTCCATATTTTTTTCTTTTGCATGTTCTTATACTCAGAATGATTTTCAGGGTTTTTCGCCCCAATGTGCAAAACACACACACACACACAAAAAACACGCATGCACGCACACACAAACACACAAACACACACACATATACGCGCGCGCGCATACGCACGCACTTACACACACACACACACACACACAGAAAAAAGAGAGTAAATGTAATATCGTCGCTGGAGCGAGCCATCTCAAGTTTCAAGTTGGCGAGTATCTCAACTGCAGGTGGCGTTGTGCCCATCCTCACCGTCGGCTGGTCGCAATTTGGTGGCGGGTAAGCCGGACGAGTCGGGCCCGGCATGTATCCCCGCTCGCATCAGCGTCCTCTGCGACCAAGTACTGGGCCGATCTCGAGGCGAGCTCGGGCGAGCACCGCGGGGGAGGCTCGCACTCAGTCAGCGCAAACACGGCCTCAATCTGCGCAAGCCGTCCGCCGGCCAAACGACTGCAGGACAGTCCGCGTCCGCGCTACTTGTCCGACTAAAGCTATTTGTGTTGTCTCGAGCAAAGAAAGCCAAACGGCCGGCCGCTGGGGCATTCGCCAAAGTTCCCTGACCGAGAGCAGAGCAAATATCCTCCAATGGAGGACCCGGGGAATCTCGGGCATTACGGCGTCCGCATGGCGCGCGCTTGATGGAGGCAGTTCATTCTCTGGCGCGGCGGCGACACACACGGCGCAGGAAGAGCGGCATGGGCCCCACCGGAATTGCCGCTGAGGCACTGCGGCCGCCGCCGCCTCTGGTCGGGGCCGCGGTGCCTGCCGCAGGCTGCCCCCGCGCCGGCTTCGTACGGTCGCCCCCTGCATCCGGAGGGTCCGCCCGCCTCGTCCCCGGCGGCGCTTCTTTCTCTATCTGCGTAAATTCCCTAAGAGCTCTTAAAATGAAACTTCCGCGTGCGGTAATTTCCAGGGCTGTTTGGGAGAATGGGGTTCGGCGCGCGGATCCGCTCGGAATTGCCTCGTAACGTCACTGTAAGTATCGCGTATTTACCCTCGCCGTTGAAACTCGATTTATACCGAATTGTTTTTTGTCGTTCGCTCCGTTTCGCTGGCCGCGGCTCTTAAGTCGTACGGCTGTCGGAGTGTAGAGCAGGGCGCTCCGACTCGCGCACTGCCGTCTCTCGCGAGCGCGCAATCAACGACACCGGGCTTATCATTTCGGAGCGTTCACGAGCCGAGCGGTTGCAAAGCGCCGTCTTGCACGCGATGAAGGGTTTGTATGGCGTTCGCCTTGCGTCCGCGCACCTGCTTCGAAACGCCTTCCCCCGAAAAATTTGAATCGTCTGTCCAGTTTTTCCGAGGTCAGATTTGGTTTATGAATATTGATATAGCGCGAAGTCAGTCATCATTGAAATGCTATAGCATTTAAAAGTTTTTATTGAGAATATTAAAAAGAAAGGCAATTCAAAGCTGATTATAAACTGAGTCATTTTTAACATAACGTACCTCACTCGATAGGCTTCTCGGTAATGACCAAAAAGGTATCAGTGTATGAATGTTTTCCATAGAAAAATTTTAGTCCACGTTTCCAGGAACACCCTTAAAAACGCATTATCTAAAATACATCAGTAGACACAGAAAATAAGCTACAGATAAGCATGATGAAAAGTACTCGAGACTGCGGTTACTTATGGGACAACACAAGCGCATGAATGTCTTAAACACAGCTGACCTTTATTGAGTAGGAAACGCCTCTAATAGGCATTGAACACAAAACATATTATAGAGGAAAAATATTTACCACATACATACACCCCTGTTTCTAAGAACCGTGACAGCTAGCCTAGCTTACCTAACCTAACCTAGCCTAACCTAACCCAACATAACCTAGCCTAACCTAACCTAAACTAACATGACCTAACCTAACCAAACCTGTCCTATCCCAACCTAACCTAACCTGACCTAACCTAAGCAAACCTAACCTATACCGGAATTTACAAACAATGAGGCACTGAAGTCCATAAAAAGAACCAATACTCCGCAGAACTCATACTTCACAAATCTTTAGAAGGGCCCGAGACAATAGAAGAGTCAAGCCCGGAACTTAAAGGTTAGCACCAACAACCTAGTGATGTGCAGGGTCTCCAGTTAAGCCAAACATGGGCAAAATTAACATGCGTAAATTGATGTTCAGAGAAAAAGTTGGCAAGCTAAAATCTACCTCGCAATAAGAACTGAAGAAATATTTAAATTATCTTTATATCAATCAAACGTAACCCCCCCCCCCCCCAAAAAAAAAAAAAAAAGGAAAATAGAAACTAGCGTTTTGTATAGATAACCTGTGTGTATTCACGTCATACCTGTACTCATATATGTATAATGTATGCAGAAAATACCTGGCGGTAAGTTACACGGTAAATACAGGCGCACGAAGATGATGGTTAATTTACAGCTCCTTTGATGCTTCAGACTACAACGACATGTCTAGTTTCTCGAAGTAAATAACGCATCGTTTATGTACGTATTCTGTCTGGTTTAGTCTATCTCCCAGAGACAGGAAAACGAAAGACGTTGCTGAACTCTATTCGGCATTCCGGCATGAATGAATTCAAAATGAAGCTCTGGTTAGGCGTCCATAATTTACGAATGCAAACCAACTGTAACGCGAAAGGAGTGCGGTTGATTCAAATGCGTGATAAATATTCTAGGAAATGATTGAATGCTCTGCTAAGTAAAACTCGCTCATTATTATGGGCACATCTAAACATAAAACAATTCTAACGCACTGTTATTGATCTGTGAGGGAAACCAGTGCGTGGTCACAACATTCTCCTCCCTTCTCCTTCCTTTTGTAGGAACCCTTGGTTTTATAAAATTAATCAGCAAAACGCGGAATACAATTCGGCTGCGAAACTACGTGATGTTGTAAATATCTAGTTTCCGTCGTGAAGTACACACATACGAGGGGCGTTCGTAAAGTTCGTATTGTTGTCACGAAGGAATAGAGATTCAGCAATGAAACTCGAGTAGGAGTTGAGACTTTCTCTACATGTTCGCCACCAAAAGTTACCCACTTTTTTCCAGGGATGCACCACATGCCGGAGGCCATTGTTATAGAACTCCTCGTCTTGAATGTTCAGGAATCGCTCCACTTCAGCAATCACTTGGTCGCCGCCCTTGAAATGCTTCCCTCGTATTTGGCCAAGCTAGAAGCGCCTGTGCCATTTAACCAAAGTGTCATAAACTGGGGCGTCGTCCCAGAACCACGCTCCCAGATTGGAACAAATATCCTTAACATTGCTTCCCTTCAAATGAAAAAAACAAAACAAAAAAAAACGGATCACTGCATGTGCTTGGCACCGACGGGCGGTGACATGTTTGTTTCGACTCCCTGGCGGCGTTCCGAGCTACTATAGCATGCGATGTTTATACTGTGCGGAAACTAGAGGGACGCGCGCTTATTTTGATGCCTGTTTTGTTCTGTTTTTTTAAATTTTTTGTGCCGATAATACGAACTTTATGAACACCCCTCGTATATGACTAAACGACACCAGAAGTCACCCATGTTACCGTCGTAAAACAATGTACCCCACTAGCGCGACATGACTGAACCAGAGATCTGCAGAAGTGGATTATCCGAAAGGAAACGTCACACGGTATATTAAATTTATACATAAATTAAAATATATGTACTAATATACTAATATATTAAATATTATATGTTGAAAGTAACATCAGCCTTTTTTTTTCTACGAAGTGAAAGTAGACATTGAGTGAGTGCACAAAAAATTACACTTTGCTGTTGATTTCCAGAAATGCTTGTTACTAGTTTATTCATTGATTAAAAAGTGGGGAGTGGGGTAGTCATGTATGAGGGTTTCTCAGTCAAGCATCATGTTTTTAAAGATGAGTAAACATAGCGTTTCACTTTGCGATGATTAAGGAAGGCTAGTTTTGGTCACCACTGCGTTTTGGGATAAATTATGCTTTGGGTGCGATACGCTGATTTCAACAAAAATCAGCCGTACACCTCATATACGGTAAGTGAAAAAGACAAGTTAGTTAAATTGCTCCTTCTACATTCATTATATTACTATGGAAGTTGGAGAATGATCAAACTAATCACACAGATAAAGGATTATTAATGGAATGTGCAATGTCTTTGTGAATTCAGGAATAATGCTGTTAATTGTGAGTGCTTTCGAGTACGTGCTGAATTACCTCTACCGACATTGCATGACAAGTTGACTAGCAAAAAACTATATTTTCTTCTTAGCCTAAACCGTAAGATAATGAGAAATAAAGTAACGAACAGGGTTGAGATTATGATGTTTCCCCGTATACGATTTTTTTTGACATTTTTGTGCTTCTATTCCTGAACCTTAAAACGTTTTTAAGGATGCGTATCCAATGACCTTTGGGTCTCCAGATAAATAAATAAAAAAAAGCAGTAAGAGAAACGCTTTCACTACCTACACATTTTCAACCTTTCGCAAAAACAAAAAACACATTAAATGTTTCCAGAGAAACACAAGTTTTAAAACGCTGCAGATTGCTATAATTTGTATTCGTCTAGAAAAAATACTGAACAAAACAAAATATAGCGTGTGGAACTAAAGGGAGGTAGCTTATTTTAATCTAACGTAAAAAAGAAAAAAAATTTCATTTTCCCAGCTTAGAACTGCCCCATGTATCGTAAGCTCGGACAATGCACTGACAATATTATTTCGCAAATATTTTCTAGTTTCGCAAGCAAATAGAGCTAGAACTATCATAGATTTTTATTACCGCTCCTTTTTAAGTGTTCACGATCGATGCTATAGCCACTTTCTCAATTTCACGGACCAGCAAGAAAATGGACTTCACCTTTTTTGGTGCCAGTTCACAGCTTAAAAAAGACATATAAAATATAAATAAAAACAACCACGTAAATAGAAACAGTGCCCCTTTTATCGTTTGATAGGCTTCTTTATTATTTTGAAGCAGTTGTCAATAATATTCGTAGTTTTGGCACCAATAATTCAAGGGAGAAGACAAAACATTAAGGTACGTAATTTAAAATCAACGTTCTATTTCCTGGAAACTAAAAAAAGATAAGAAATCTTTGCATTTTAAGCTGGACCCGCCTGAAAATAAGCGAAACTAAATATTTTCCATGACAGAGCTGTTTTTCAGGCACAGAATATATAGTATGTTACGGAAGGATTATATTATCCAGATTTTAAAAATGCCAGAACTTACAAATGAAAGGTTTAAGAAGTCAGTTTTTAAAACTCATATTGAAGTGTTCTTGTCCGATTTGAGAGGGTTTCAAGCGTCAATGGATAAACAAACCAGGTTGAAACTTTCCAGTTGGGTTCTGTCTTGCACCACCTAGGCTGTGAGTTCATATACTTTTTTTTTGTGAGTCTAGTTTAAAAAAGAAGGAACTTGATTAGGATTTTTTTTTACTTGGAGCTAAGTTGGGGGCCATGGGCACCACTAGAAAAAAGGTGAAAATGGTTTATTAGTATATATATATATATATATATATATATATATATATATATATATATATATATATATAGAATTTAAGTTTTTGGAGAAATTATGTATACTTAAAGAACTGACGCAAATTTTGATAAAAAAACAGCAACATTTGTACTGGGTGTTATGGGGCGAGAAGTGATACCATTGAACACGGCTTAAAACCGAAACTAAGCCAGCAAAGACAATGATGTCAATTTCTCCGCTCTACTTGCGTCGCATTGCTGCACGCGACGTCAAGCAGGCGTACACGGATACGCCGTGACGCGACGCGGACACGTGGTTTGCGGAGACGGCACAGGTCGGAGCGATGATGTCACGGGCGCTCTTTGCTCGCTTCATTTCTGTCTGGAGCCGCGTATATGGGTAACGGGTGACAATTCTCGCCCGGTGGTTCCCACTACGAAGATTTTAATCATAATTTAACGTCATGGCTAAATCGTAATGAGGCAGATCGTCGATTCGCCAAATCATTATGCTCCCAAAATGAAATAAAAAGATTTAGTAAAGCTATTTAGGTGATTGGTTAACGAATTAACCCATTACGCCTCTTTGCAAGAAGCCCCCATGGTCAGCAACGTGGCCCTAGGGCTAAAGGAACCGTAATGCAAGTTTTCCTTTTCCAAATGCGAGAGCATTTGTTTCAGGTTCGTCTCCACTTAATCAGCGGAATATGACCTTCATTACGAGGAAAACTAATAATAACAATGATAAAAAAACGTCGAAGTGATATTGCATTTTGACGTAGTCTGCAGCAAGCACTTCAAAAACGCAGCCTTCTATTTTTTTCTTCTTAAGTACAGAACCCGCTAAAAATACCCTCAAAAATACCCTGTAGAACAAAACTGAAAAGGTGTGACATTTTTTAGACTTACAAAGGTGCACACAGAGCAGACATAACTCTACTTTGAAAATTTGCAGGTAGGAAAGCAGATATCTTCTCTTATGCTTTCTATTATAACTTTCATCACTTGATATTACGTATAATTAATAAAAACAAGCAAAAAACGTTTGAAAACAGATTACAGGAAGATACATTGGCGGATTCTTAGGGAATGCGTTAGCATGATCATTGGAAACGCCACACACGGCACCCTTTGGGGAAACGCCAACGCTGACCCCTTCACTTTTTTCTGTTGGCTTCTTCTTTTGCTTTCTCTATTTTTTGCTGCCCATTTTTGGCCTTGCTACGGGGTCGGCGTTATCGTTTCTCAAAGGGGGACGTGGTGGCGTTTCCCAAGAGTCATGCTTACGGATTCCACAAAAATCCACAAATGGATCTTCCTGTAGTTTTTTTTTTTAGCCGGCCGGGTCCTTCGGTCCCTACGGCCCGCAGCGCCGCCGCGTACATCCGGGACCTTTCCGTGTCTGCGCCTGATCCCACTACTCCTTTCTAGTAGGCGCCGCCTTTTCCACCGATTGGTGGCGGGTATGTCGACGGATCATTTCTTGTTTCCGTACTTTATAAACTGCATTTGTTTCTTTTCTGATCTCAAATATTGAACAAAAACTACTTTTATAAATAATTGAAACGGTTCGCGCCACTTATATTTTGTATTTCGACTAAAAAGAAGCTTTTAGCGGCTCTGACCAGTAGTAAGCCCAGGACCTAAGACGTCACATTACGCGCGCTTTCGGTACCGTGGGTCGCCCTCGTCGGTGGAGGAGGTTTCCGCGTCGTCCGGTTAAAATATGACGCACTGATATTTAGTGACTCTCTCCGTGCCCGCTGGCTTGCCCGAACCCTAAGAGACGTGGAAACCGCAAAAAAGGTAGACGCTTAATTATGATTGCAGGGCCCCTTTAAGTACTCTGCCTTTGGATATATGGTCATCCATATCACTTGCGGAAAGAAACACACCTATACCACTCGTAGAAGGAGTAGCATCCATATCGCTCGTGGAGTGAACCTCATCCATTGTTTTAACTACACACACACATCACAGCCCACGCACCGCTACTACGGAAACCCAGAGCGAAGAACAACCGGCGACAGCAGATCGGCAACTGAGCACGCCCGCATTCCATCGCGCCGCGGCGCAACACCTCGTACATAACAATGCCGTAGTGCTGAATGAGATGGCGTCGTCAGAGAAGGCCAACGCTGGGCACAGATTGGACAAGATGATTGCGTCAACGTTCGTCTCAAACTTGACTCGAAGCCGAGCGCTGACGCATCACTCGTTACTAATCTGTGTCCAGCGTTGGCCTTCTCTGATGACGCCATCTCATTCAACACTACGGCTTTGTTATGTAGGTGGTGTTGCGCGGCGCCTCCTCCTCCTCTCTGACTCCGCGCCAGCTGTGCGTGACTTTGCCGAAAACGAAAGGCTCGTTTTGACAAAATCCGGCGGTGTCTGTCAGTTTGTCAGCGCCGGGGAGAGAGGGAGAGGTTGACGCGTGCTGACGTCAGCACTTCGGACCAATGGGAGCGTCGCACGCGACAACTGACAAAGGAAAGACACCGCCGGGGTTTCGTCAAAACGAGCGTTCTAATGCTAACGCCTTAAAACAGAAAAGAGCACTATGGTGTTTTAGAAATACAAATGCTACCGCCATTCGAGAGTCTTCATTGGACATTAATGATGACTAACAACGGTTAGTGGCAGAATCCGCTGATGAATTCAGAGACGTTTCAGACCGATTTCTTTGAAGTATCTTTGTGAGCATAAAGTGCGTGTCAGCGTCTGTTGCTGGTAATGTGCGAGCGTAGAACGCTTTCAGACTGCCCTCGCCCACCAGCGGAGTCCGCCAAAGTCGCGCGTCGACTCGAAGTTGTGCGACAGGAAATCGTGCCCTCTAGTTACGATCCCGTGATGATTCCCTCCTAGCTAAAAAAATAGCGAATTTCGCGCTCCAACCACACAAGGCTCGGAACTCGAAAGCTCATGACAGCTAAGCAAGTCTTCCACGAGCCTCTAAACAAAGCTCAAACGCACGAGACACGGCAGCAGCTCATTTGGGTGAGTCGGGCCAAAACATCACCGACATACCCGACACACGAAAAGATCGAGCGTAGTTTGAACATTCTTCACCCGCATAACACAGAAGCCCAGCTCCAGCTTGAGTCGCGTTCCGTCAGAAAGTAGCTCAAGGTGACAAGCCGCGCAGCTAAGCGAGCTCATGAGAAGTCAAGAGTCCTAAACTCGGGCATTCCGCGGCGGGCTTGCCGCGCACGCGGGTCCATTAAGGCCCGCAGCAGGAAGTAGGTATGTACAAGCGCATCACGTGTGCCACGCCAGCAGCTCCGTGCACTCTCTCCAGATGCACACGTCCGAGAGAGCTAGGGCAACACGTTCACCGGAAATGAATGCCTGAGCCCAGGAAAGCTTAACGCCGCAACGTGTTAATTATAGCCAATTTTTCTCTTTGGAACTGCGGCTAGTATATCTTTGTTTCCAGAGGACGCGCCTCTCCCCTATAATTAGCTGCATCACAGTAATTAACGTGCTGCTCTTTTCGCTAAAGAATTAAATGAAAAAAAACGAGGAAAAAAGAAAAAGTAAAACGACACTACCCTGACGGAGCAGACAAAAATATACCTCCCGGTTAATTACTCTAATTAGCAAATAACGGGATCCTATATGAGCAAGGGGAGTCACAGATCATAACGCGCAGCTTTGACCCTATAGCGTGGCTTGAACAAGTTGCTCCAGTTATCTTTCTCGACGCCAAAATGCGCCGATTTATGGCTCGGGTGCTAGATAGGCTCTTATATTACGCGTGTGCTTGCGTGGTTTTCCGAAATTGATTCCGTTCCAGCAAAGCAACACGATCCGGTGTACATCTCTATACACTGAGAAGCATATGTCGATAAGCGCGCTTTGAATTTAGTAATGTTGTTTTAATGTTGAGTATGTACGAAAAAACATCAGAACACTATTGCTTATAATCTACATAACCAAGATCCAAAATGGCCGCTGCCTTGGTAGAAGAGAACCGAACTATGACAATAGGTAACGTTTTTATGTTGTTCTAAAAGCAGTTTTTTTTCCTTTTTTTTGCGGGAGGGGGGGGGGGCGCATTATTCAATGTTATTGCGTAGTTCTTGCCGCCTCCTTTTGATTTGAAAGATTCACGTAAGTTCGGGCACTGCCGTCAATATAATTGACTTTGCATTTTTATATTGCTTTTATGCACAAATACGTACTCTGAGCAACAGCCTCGTACATAAACGCATCAATGCAGCTATTATGCCACTTTGTTTAATGCCACGAATATTAGAAAGAAATAACTGTAACCAACAAATATTTTCGTCTTCAGTCACTAAGAAGGAGAGGACGACAGGGAGGAGTTTCAATTGGCCCGCCTCCAGTGCAAGCTTCCTATCTTTCCTATCTCCCTTGAAGTAAAATGCCTAAAGGACAGGCACAGAAGAAAATAGATGCAAACAGGACACGGTGTCTATTTTCTTATGTCTTTAGGCGTTTTACTTCAAGAACATACAACCGACTAGCCCAACTTGACGTCTTAAAGGGAAGCTGAAGCGGTTCTGTATTTGAGTAAAAACTAGTGATGGGCCAAACTTGTGCGGAATCGAAAATTCGTCGCCGAACCTTGGGATTAGACAAAGCCGAACTTTTGCCGGACATTTCTAAAGATTCGTCAAAAATACATTGTTACCAGACTTAACGTTGATATTTTAGTTTTTCCGGCGAAAATATGTTTTATGTTTTTTTTTCTTAACTTAAATGCAACATGTAATGCATATCGACCCAGTTATTACTAAATAAGATGATATTCTACAAGATAATTGTATCGGTGTCGTTTTTGCGTGTTTACTGGCAATTTTACAGTGACTTCTTGCCGAAGTGGCGTGACAACGAGGTTGGGTAGTTGTGGGCGCAGTCACGAATTACGCTACGAGAGTTTCGTTTTTGAGGCCTCATCAGCGCAAGCCTGCAAGTGTGTGTACATTGTTAAAATAGAGGAAATAACACTGCGTTTTTGCTTTCTTTGGGAGTCACCGCTTCGTGCGCGAAAACGAATGCAACGATTGCTGAGCCTTCTCCAGAAGAGATCACAGTATTATCGTAAATATTAATGTTTTCGATTTGAGTCACTTTGACGTCAGCTTTTGCATGAAAGTGTGCGTCCCATATTCGCAATGTCTTGTTTTTAACCTTTAAAATCCCGGTTTCTGGTGTTTTAGGACACACACGGACGTTTAGGAAGATAGGAAGAGTTAGGAATGTCGGATGTGCAACGTCGAGCATGATAGTGCTGTGTTTAGTTCTATGCAGACACATGAAAACCGCGAAATAACCCTAATTAAAATGCAATATATATATATATATGTATATATATATATATATATATATATATATATATTGTTTTGCGCAAACCACTTGTGAGCTGAAAACAGGATTGTTATAACTGCGAGGAGTGTTTTAAAGTAATTGTAAATCAATGTTTCACCTACCTCGTGGCATCACCGGAAATGTCAAATGAAAATTACGTTATCCAGGATTTTGCGCATCATTTGTCACTTGCGCATTGGACTGCGTAAATTACTGGTCGATCTTCTGTTGTTGAGGCCGAAAATATTGAAGAGAACCACACTCGCGAAGGCTCACGAAGACACAATTACCTTGTTGCCTACTCCACACCTCGCCGTAAACGCTGGTTGAACTATACTTCGTTTCACCTTATTATGTTGTACCGCAGGAAGGCTAGAAGCGCGAGCTCATAGTGTTGGGAGCTGCAATTATCACACGAGAGCTTGTGCCGCCGAGATGTGCTCCAGAGCAAGGAGCTCGCGCTTGTAGCCTTTCCTGCGGTACATCATAAGGTGAAACAGAGTATACACTGTACGATGGTAACCGCTAGGGTGCCTAGATGTCTGTCTGTTTCAGGGTGAAGACATCCATTGTTGCACTGAATCTGCCAGCGTGTGACGCTCTCGCGCACTCGGTCCGTGACTTGGGCGCTAAAATGGCGTCTATGCATTAGCCAAAGCTATGCGCTCGAGCTGAGTGACACCGGATTGCGCGCACTTCAAAATGCATAAAAAAACGATTGGGCGTAAATATGGCTGAGATGTCACCACTCAAGCAAAAGCGCGCGTGTGTATGAAGGCACTATATACTTAGGGTTGTTCGTTTTCGGGTTTTATATTTTTTTACATTCGGGGGGTAAAAATCGGGTGCTATTTTTCAAGCTGATAATCGGGGAGAAATCGGGTTTTTTGTGGAAACATTCCGAAATTCGGGTATTTTCGGGTTAAATTTACAAATGTACTAAGTAATACATTCGTTTTTTTTGTATCATGAGCTTTTTATTTTATTGTAGTATTCGAGTGTGGGAAATAATCGTCATCTTGTCATTCTCGAACGTTAAACTCCCCTTGGGGGAGAGCTTCGCTGGTCCGATTACCGTCGGTCGCTTCAGGTCCGGAAGCACCGCCCAGAGAATCCTCCTCTTCCTGAGGTGTCAACAAAAAACCAGGACCGTTTGAGGGACGGTCGTCTTCGATCAAATATTTCGCTATGGAATAAACCTGTTAAGTTTTTTCCGATCTGCTTACCCCGACTGACTGGCTCGGACGTTGTTCGTGAGAAAGGTAGACCGCCAGCGAGATGGCCATGCTACCCGAGAGACCAGGCTGGGCGTCGAGACCTAACAGCGGTCGAAGGGGGATTGATAGTGCATTTCACAAGCTGCGTGCAGCAGGGCCGAAGCTACGTGGCGTGCCGAGACGGTTCCACCTGCACAGCGGGGGACGGAAATGTCCTTCCGAGGCCCCAACGCCTTTGTCGCTTTTCTTCAGCCGGCCTCTGTAGATTGTCACGGTGAGTTAGGCGCGCTCGTTGGCCGGTTGGTTGAGAGCTGTGTAGTGTCCACAGTGCTGCACGCAGCTTGCGAAATGAACTATAGGTCACTGTTGTCCCGAGGTAGGGTAGTTAGCATGTGTGCACCGGAAAATCCGTGCGGAGTAAAAATAAATAAGTTGGTTATGTGGTTTTGGAATTCGGGGAGAAATCGGGTTTAACCCGATTCTCCTGAAACATGTTCGGGGTGTAAAAATCGGGTAAAATCGGGTTTTACCCGAAAACGAACAACCCTATATATACTCCGTTTCAACTTATGTTCTACTGCAACGAAGGCTAGAAGCGCGAGCTCACAGCATGGGTAGCTGCCCTTAGTGCACGAGAGCTTGTGCCGCCAAGATGTGCCTCAGAGCAAGGAGCTCGCTCTTGTAGCCTTTCCCGCAGTACATCATTAGGTGAAACAGAGTATAGTAACCGCACGACAGCAGGGCGTCCATTTGCAATCCATGGACCCGTCGCGCTTTCGCGCTTGCGCACACATTTGCCGAATTTTCGCCGAGCTTTTTTCAAAAGTTTGGCATGTGCCGAACTTTGCCGAGTCTGAAGTTCGGCAGATTCGGTCCATCACTAGTGAAAACACTGAAGACGTCTTCATTTGGCCTCTAGAATCACGAATATCAAGATAATTTTTCAATTTGGTGCAGGGAGGCGAAACTAATTTTTGAAGTACCGCTGAAAGCCACTCCTTTCTGGAGCGTTACGTTATAAAGGAGTTCTCAAAATATCCGCTCTCGCGCATCTTCAGCACCTATCAAAGTTATGCACTGCATTCTTGCTATTTTCAGAAAAAGACGTCACGGCTGGTGTTAGTGCGGGGAAATATACCTCGCAAGCTTGCCGTGCAAGCTCTGCCCATACGAGCGACACCCACTTGGCGGCCGAAAGATCCTTTTATGACGTAACGACTGCATGGTCGGAGGTTTTTCGCGTTTCCTCGCGTTTAGACACATCTTCGGAGGAAAAGAACGTGCTATTCAGATTCAAGGGATAAACTACTCTAAAATTCACTTTAACTCGGTTTTGAAAAGGCATGCTTAATGTCATAACTCAGACTGCGTTGTTTGGTCTAAACATATTTTTCGGCATCGTCATTCGCACGAGCTGTCTCCGTAAGTTGCGGTGATTGGTTCTCCAAGCGTTGTGCGGAAAAGTAGGCGCGCGGGCTTTTTTGTTGTGTGTTATACTTGCAGCTTTTTGTTAGCATTTCTACGACCAACCGCCAGGATCGCAACCATGCAACAGCATGACACTCCGGCATCTGTGACGTCATTTGTTGCCGCTTCAGGCCCACTTTTGATGCATGGGCGGCGTAGGACGCTAAACACACCGGTCGAAGATGGGCTCCAGGCGCCAATGAGGTTATTTAGTGATTGAGGTGAACTTGGAAATGTTCCATGTTCTTTATTACGTTAAAATACTTCGTAAAATTTGATTTTATAATCAAGTGCAGAGGAAATACGCAATTTTTCCCAATAGAAATGCATTACCGGAAGTCAATTTTGGACTGGTTGCCACCTGCTTCGATTTCCAACAGTGCACGAGCGCCTGCAGCGCAGTCGTACAGCTAACGTTGTAATAACTCTGTGGTTTTCCCCTCGGGGACCACGTTACGTGTTCCAGGAGGCGTGATACAGTCCGGGCCGCTAGAGGGCACCCGACAGGATTGTCGTGAATGGCCACTCACATTGAACGCGGAGGTCGAACCAGCCGCTCTCGGAGACACCTTCCGAGTTGCCCGCGAAGCACGAGTAGTTTCCGGAGTCGTGGCGGCTCCAGCTTCTGGATGGCCAGGAAGTTGTCGTTGACCAAGGGGTTCCCGAGGTCCTCCGGAAGGTACGAGGACGACGCCATCGCGTCTCCAGCCGACGTCGGTGACGGGAGGTTGGCCCGGGATTTGCATTCCAGGAACAGGTCCGAGCCTTCGATCAGGCTCGAGTTCCGGAACGGAGGCCCCAGATCCACGCTGAGCAGTGGTTTGTCTGCGCGGAAACGTGTCGAAAAGTGGAGGAACAGCAGCTCCGATCGCGTGGAGATGTCGAGGGCGACACAAATGACGGGGTCGTCGGCAAGTTTGTTCTCGAGACGATTTACCTGCTGTGAAGAAGCGCTAGAAGTGTTCTAATGGTGCTCGATAGTGCCAGCCTAAATAAAGTATGGTTGTTCTGGTTTGGTAAGTGTAGCAATAAAAGCACCGGTCCAGGAAAATTGAAATTAATTAATGTTCCTCTCTAATTTTGCAAGTACATTGCAGCGATATATGTGGCTGGCAATGGTACAGTGATGCAGATTTAAAGCGTTTCTCTACGAAGCCTGTCTTGTCTGTTTGTCTTCAATGTCCCCCTTTCCTTATCGTAAATCTACGAAGGTGCTTTAGTGTTGCTAAACGGTTTCAAAAAGCATGGCAATTTGTTTATTGTTATTATTTTGATAAGCAAATGTTTATACTACACCTTCTACTTAGGAAACCCGAACCGTCGTGTATTTCGAGGGGTTAGGACATATCAAAAATAAAATATGAGATAACTATATGTATGTTAAATTTCTTTTGAATGTGGCGCGACAGTTTAGTGAATAAATTTATATGCCGGACCCACTGGTCTGCCTTATTCAAAAAGGACGCCGTGCTTACAACGCCAACGACATGAAAATTTCCTTGGCTGGTAGAGGCATACAGCTTCGCTGTAAAATTAAAGAAAAACAGAGCAGCCTTCACCCCTCAACTCGCAGCCAGAACAAGCGGCCACGTGATCTGGAGCCGATTATATGCCGGCAATGTTAATCAGAGCCACGCGCTGAGTTCTAGACATTGTTATGGTTCGGCTATTGTCGTCATTGCCGCTATTGGACACGGGCCACTAAACGAATGCTATTGATTATCACGAGCCCAAATCGAGTGCCCACGCAATGCTCCTGTCCAATCTATGAGTGGCATTAAAATACCGTGCCTGGGGGATATTGCGACCCCCAGGCTACGTCATCAAGTTTTGCGAAGGAGGGATTGAAAGAAAACGCCCGCTTTTATTCTTAAAATCACACCGCAACAAAGAGGTTTCGTGGTCAATAGCGTTGCGTGCAAGTATACCTGGGTCCCACTAGTGCCAGTAAACTCGCGTAGATCGAAAAACATTCCAACTGAATATCTATGCACAGCCGCTTTAATGCTTTCGCATTTGTACACGTTACATCACACAAAACATTTTCACGCAAAAAAAATAATAATTTTAGCACTATATTATATAACCAAGGTATACCAGTATAGTATTTAGCATTTCGCAGATGATGAATGTACACAATGCCAATTCATCATAGAATGCTGTTTCTACTTTGGGTCTTGTCAGTGTTGTTCTTTATAAAGTTGTTTTGTTTGTTGCGCTAGCAAACAAAACATTCTGTGCCAGTGTAGTGGAGGCGAGGGGAGCACGTGCATAACTTTGATTGCCGAGTAATAGACAAATTAAGTGGCACTCAGTTGGTCGAACGACGTTTTAGCTAACGCCGAATTTTCGTCGAAAGACACTTAAGCGAATGGTGGCATGAGCCTGCATGCTCGAAGCTCACGAGACATTGAAGTGTTACCAAAGATCTGAAACTCGCACTTTAGCAATTATGGGTGGGCCAGGTGGGCTAACGTTTTTGTAATGAGCCACCGCAGAGAGTCGCCGCGAAGCGGCGTCAACGTCAGGGGTCGGGTGGGTAACACACGCCCCAGTCATTCGCTAAAACGTCATTCGCTCATGTGATATGGACCCAAAGACATTTTCAATAGTACGCACGAGTTCCCAAACATTCAACTTGATATATCTACTCACACTATAAGAACCGCAGGGAGGTCTTTCAGCGTTTCCGGCCTCCGGCGCGAGTATCTGATCTTTGGTAACACTTCAATGTCTCGTGAGCTTCGAGCATGTACACTCATGCCAAAGCACGAACCTAAAGTAACGAGAATGTGTCGGTCACATGGCGTCCGAAAGAAACTTCCTGTGCTTCATTGGCTGCCGGTGACTGCCTAAGTTCACAAAAAATGTTATTGGAATTCGTGAAGCGGTTTTCCATGAAGCGGTTTTCAAGAAGAAACTACAGCCCTGCTTATAAGATGCGTTCGCAATAGATTTTTGTCAAAGAAATACGATCCTAACATCCACTTGAGCGTATCTTTATTGTTACACAGAAGTAATAGGCTCTATGCGCTTATTTTCGAACCTATGTAACTTATCACGACGTTTTTTTTTTCGTTTATCTGTCCTCCTGGGTTCAACGTTACGCGATGAGATGGAGTGACGCAATAGACCCTCTTTCAAAAGACCGCGCCAACGCCTGTCCGCCATTGTTTGATCACGTGCTCTGAGCATGTATTTGTCCCGAGGGCTGTGTCAGCCTTCGGCGTGAACTCGGGTGAGCTCGTGTCGAAAACGAATGCTGCGTCACCGTTCGGCGAGGAATCGGATCAATCACACGCTACGTGCCCAAGACATGGCGATGGCCAATGTTGCTTGATGGATTTTTGAAAACAATTTTTTATGAGGCAGTGCCGCGCTAACACATGGAAATATGAGATCCGCCAAAAGTCGATAGAGCTAATGTTAAGAAGAAACGACGAAATAGGTAGCACTTAGAATTGGAGGGTATGTGCGTTGCGCGGCCAAATAACGCAAACGTATATGTTGTGAGGGCGTTCTCGTAGATCGTTGTCGCCGTCTCGCAACGCTTTTCGCAACCCGCTACAAGACACCAAACCCTGCAGACAAGGCTAACGGCGTCTTTATGGCCGAGAATGTTCTGAGGGTCCAAAACGGTCTGCGAAAAGTTCCTAATATTAACGGAAAATGTGTTTTATCAGCCGATTTGTATGGAGTTCTGGAAGGTTTGTCTGTAAAAGCCAGTTGAAAAAACACACACACACACAAAACACCGAAACGCGTTACAGCCATAGGAACCATCTAAAAAGACTTTGGTACACCGCCACGATTTGTCCTGTTAGTGTACCCACCACCTTGAGATTTTGAGCCAAGTGCTTTGACAACTGAGCTATCCAGGGTCAGCGGTACGTACCACGTAAAGAGGAGCACATTCGCGCGGCGCGTGAATGAGCTCTGGCACTTCGCGGTCTTTCCCGGGTCTCTCCTGTGATGCAGCGCCATTTCACGGCGTGTGTCAGAAATGAAAGCGAATCTTCGGTGCGCGGTGCCGTTCACACGCCCATCTCTTCTTCTCCGGAAGGCCTTTCGCATTTTCTGTGCTTACCAGTCTTTGTCAGCATTATCGAGCTTGCATAATATTTTCTGGTAAAGATCGTAGTTTAGCGTGACAGGTTTATGCAATCACATATATGATTGATTTGAATGAAGTAAAAAAAATAGGATTAATTAAACATACCTCTCAGGGTTACTATGGATGTCATTCACCAGCTCGCCTGCGTTTTTTAACCTTTTTTCACTAATAGAAGGAGAAACTCTTAACCAGTGTTGTCAACTACAAAACCCCGCAATAGGAATCCTGAAAAACCGGTAAAAGCCGCTAAATTTCAGGCACACGCGATTTACTGCTTTATAATTTGTCTAACAGCAATACAATCAATAAAAGAACCCTAAGCGGGGAGCTACGTTATTCAACGCAGATTGCTTTCATGCACAGAACGATGTGTACTGCATTATCTTACTGTTTATTTTGCCATACCTGCCCACGTACACCTTCATCTTTCCGATCTATAGTGTAATATTTGGGGGCAGTTCAAAGCTTCAGTGACCAAATTACATGATTTGCAAAAAGTTCTATTTTTCAGGGTATCATACTTGGTAACCGGACAAAAGCTCACCGGACAAAAGCTCACCGGACAGAAGCTCACCGGACAAAAGCTCACCGGACAAAAGCTCACCCCTTTTTTGACAGACCCGGACAAAAGCTCACCCGTTTTTTGACAAACCCGGGCAAAAGCTCACCTCGATTTTTTTTGCTACCCGGGCGAAACACGGGCTTAAATAAAGTGCGGACGCAATGGACATTGGACCATTTTTAGGAGAACTTGTACCCCATCCACCAATGAATTGCGAATTTTTAAAAATACTTTAAAAGAACGGGAGTTGGGCTTTTTGGAAAAGTGCAAGACAGGTGACCAATTTAGAAAACTGTGCGGGATTTTAGATAGGCTCGCGTTCCTTCCACCACAGCTTGTTCCACAAAAACTAACCACCAGGGAAAAGTCCACCGGTGACATCGGCTGCCTGCTGGACTATCTTGGTTGCACGTATGTCAACGGCCGCTTCCGTTATGCTTCTGTTCCGTCTGCGGCGGCACCCAGAGCGAATTCTTCCCTTCGCCTGACACTGCGCCGACGACGACCGGAGTTTTCCCGCGGTACGGTGGAATATGTACGACGCCACTCTTCAAGATGAAGACCGGATGAACAATACCTCGAAGGATGGAGTACCGGGTTCCAGAAGCTCGTCGGCCACGCCCATCCAAGCGTCTTGAGGCTGATTGAATGCCTACAGCAAAATCAGGCGCTCGTTGCCACGGCACTGACACAAAGCCCGGTGAGGTGAGCCCACAGTAAAACGGGTGCGAAAAGCCACTCTGCGCCTGCGGAGTCGTCTTAGAAATATTTGCGAGGGCTTGCATGTACATCGAGATCTACCAAGACTGCTGGAGCTAGTAGGGGACTGCATTCGCTTCTAACCAATCGATAAATAAACTTGTTTCTATGAAAATCAGCAAACCATGCGCCTGTCAGATTTAATGTATCGTTGCCTTTTTGTGTCGCACGCACGCACCTATGTTGTCCGCGCTCGTGTTAAGACCAACATTAAATTATCTCATGGTGAGCTTTTGTCCGGGTCTCTGAAAAAAATGGGTGAGCTTTTGTCCGGGTCTGTGAAAAAATGGGTGAGCTTTTGTCCGGTGAGCTTTTGTCCGGTGAGCTTCTGTCCGGTGAGCTTTTGTCCGGTGAGCTTTTGTCCGGGATTCATCATACTTGTCTAATGTCGCTTGGAACTTAGAGTAACCAGCCTCGAAGCTTAGAATCGTACAGCCCCCATGTTTGCGGAATTTTTGTGCATGGTTTCAGTTCATATGGCAGACTTGGAAAACGCACTCATACATTCACGCACAAATCAGTTGAAAGCGTGTTTCGAGGTTGGCCACTGTAATATCTCAACAGCGTCGCATTTGTTACTCCCATTCACAACAATGTTGCTGGTAGGAAGCAAAGATGGCGACTACTGGAGTGTAACCACACAGATTAAGGTATTTATAATTCAGAAATGTCAACTGGAGAACATTTTAGACCGCCAGAAAGAAAAACTAACATAATTTGAAAACCGCTAAAAATTTCGCCGCCCGCAAAATGACCAAGTCTCCACTAGACAACTCTGAAAACCGCTAAATTTAGAGGCAAAACCGCTAAATTGGTAACAGTGCTCTTAACTGAAACGTGACATGTGGTAGAATGATCAAACAAAATCCTATATTATTTTTTCCTTGCATAAACATGAAACATGTCTCGATAGAAAGATATTTCAGGATTCTGAACCTGACTAATTTTTCTGTCGGAGAAGCATTTGCTCGCTAAACTAAATCACGCGACAATCTTTTACAGCTATTTTTGGTGATACTCTAAACCGAACGTTTTCATCATAATTCATACGTATAAAATGTCTGGGAGGATCAGACGCGTGGCGTAATTGTTACTCAATGTCGACATTTTCGTGACGTCAGTAGTATACGGATCGTCGGTGCGACGCATTGCATCGTACAGTACCTCAGCTCCAACCTCAGCCCCATTACAAGAGAAAAAAAAGAAAGAAAGACGGAAAGTAAGACAGACTAAACAACTCGCCGGTCATTATTTCTCTGCCTCTAACTTACCAAACGCTTTCGCTACAAATGAAGGCGTTCATGTTAATTAAGCCTGAGCAGAGTTTAATTACGCAATCAGCGTTCACCTTAAGATTCCTTCCCTTTTTTCCTTCTTTTTTTTTTCAGGCATCAGAGACGGGCTGGGCTGTCTCTGATGCCTGAAAAAACACAAAGAAAAAAAGGGAAAAAAAAGGAATTACAATGGAAACGGTTATAAAAAAATAGAAAAGACCTCAGTCAAGGATGCTACCGTTGCAGCGCGCTTTGTTTCCGCTTTACTTTTTCTTGGCGGGAAGAAGAAACACACAGGGTCCAGTGCATCGATTTAATTAGGCTGAGGCGATGCAGACGACAAGCCTTACATCGCGAAGGCACCGGTGTAAAAAAAAAAGTAATTGCAACCTTTTGAGTAAACAACCCGGAATGGCATATATTAAAGAAGGTTAATTCAACCGCCCAACCCTTCCGCATTCTGATTTGCGAAATGAAGTGACCCGAACAGTCCATTGCAACCGCGCATCGGAATCGTGCACCGTCGATAACGCATTGCCGAAAGGGAACTGGCACATTGCGCTTCAAGGATAGCGACCGATACCCGAGAAAACAACGATAGTGGAAATACCGTGTCTTTTGTGTAATATATGGGCAGTGGGACTGCGGCTGAAGGCAACGTGCACGTTGACCTTTTTGTGTTTTTTGCGTCGTAAAACGAGTTTTTCATCGACACATTTCTCAGTTCTTCAGTTTGCGTTATGCACTTTAGCTTGCGGAGTATGCTACAGTAGTACAGTCTGTATACACTGGGCCCATGAACGGGGCGGTGAGCGTTGTCCGTGCTCTGAGTCTAATGTACTTTCAGTGACTCTATTGCCCAAAAATCACGGCTCTCGCAGTCTAAAAATTGGCCGCTCGTCTACTTCCTTGCAGAGCACTTGGAGAGCCAATCAGCGCGATCTACGATGGGAGCTCGTTATATAAGGCCGGAGATGTGTTTGAGCCTAGAAAGAAAGTTTGTGATGCGATACTGCAGCATGGCGTGGGCATGTGAAACGTGCACATCGCAGACTTCAACTTTAAGTTTAAACATATACTATCGACCTCGTTATTCGCCGAGCTTCCTCCGTACATTGCCGTGATTGACTTTTCGAATGCTATGCAGGAAAGCAGACGCATGTTTATAGTGCGATTGACGTTCGTCGAATGGACCTTTTGCTGAATTAACCAAGCACAAAGGAGGATGCTGCGAGTGTAGTTACACGCGCTGCACGTGCTGGCTTCTGCAGCAGTAACCTTTCTAAAGCAAATGCCTAAAACAAATGGCATCTTGCACGCAGCGTTCGTCAACGCTTTAGTTTGGTTATTTACTTCGAATCTTTTATAAGGGGACGGCGAGCGCGTGTGGCGCGTGTACATACATTCCCAGCATTCTCCTGGATGTTTGGGTAATTTAGCAATAGGTCGATTGACGCTTCTCGTCGTTGGGTAGCTACAGAAGAACTCGCTCGAATCAGGCGTGCCATGTGCTTCCATCTAAAAATACACGCACACACACAAAAACAAAAAAAAAGCTTACATAACGATTGTGGCGTCAGAACAATCGAGATCTTGTGTCTGGATCTTTTGACAGCCCAAAAGGAAACCGAATAATACGAGGCGCGAGAAATCTGTCTTCTTTGAGTCCGAGAAACGGGGCGTCAGAGGACGGCGTCCTGGGGGGCACTGGAGAGCCCGATCGGAGCGGCCCTCTTCAATCTCTCCAGCCTCTGCGCGTAACACAATTAAAGCGACGCTCGGACAGCTTGCTTCTAATAACACTTGTATTGATTGAAAATCTCGCAGCTGCCGGGCCTCTCCCCCGCAGTCCGGGCGAGGCCTCGGCGCGGAGCCGGTCATCCTAGACCGAAGGGGGCAGCATATAAATTCGCTGGCTGCAGAGCCGCCGCCTCGCTCCATCGCCGCCGGCGGTCTTTGCATCCCGGTTGCTGCTATCAGCGTTTCTTGACGAATCGTAGCTTAGATCCCCGTCAGCTTCGATTGGAGGCCACGGGCATCAGGTGACCCGTCGAGGATGACCGAAAAAAAAAAAGATAGGCGACGCACGTGCGGGTTGTGGCACCCATTGGGGTGCTGCAGCCGTGTACGCACTGTGTATACTCAAAACTCTTGGTCTTTGGGGTGCCGCTCGTGCACACAAAACTAAAACGGTTATTATTAAAGTTGTGATGGCGGATGTTTTATAACCTTCTCTACGAGAGATGAAGACGCTACGTGTTGTATTTTTTTCGGTTGCTCGCGTACCATGAAGTCAGCGGAAACTAGCGGTTCAGCTAAGTGTAAGGGGCCATGTGCCGAGAACACTGAATCTTTGAGAAGTACGGGTAGTCTAGAATCTAATAACATAACAAAGCACGCTTTATTTGTGCTTTTTTCATGTAAAATACTGAGCTAGAGTTTGCAAACCGAGTTTAGTCGAATATATCCGGTGTTATGTATCGGCTAGTGGAGAGGAGATGGGGTGACCTGGCACCAAGGCTTTCAAGAGTACGGGACTGGTGCAGGGGACTTAATCCCAGACATCATTGAAACGACATAAGGACGCTGTCTAGTGTTGAGCTTGAGTCCTTGCCCGAGTTACGTAATACCCAGGTTCAATTGTTCAACTGGCAATCCACTCTGCATGACCCGACCGCCGTTCAGTGGTATTTAGTTTTGAGACAAAGTCGCTTTTATTTGTCACAAGTCGGTGACAATAAAGTAAGATGGGGTTGCCTAAAATATGTATTGACGCATTCATTTTTTAGGAAAGGTTTTAGCAAAGGGTTTTAAGGAAAGTCATTAGTGGCTCGAAAGTTCGGAGGACAGGGAAGCTTGCGGAAGAAACACTTGAGCTGTCTCTGACAGGCACGCACAGGTAGTCGTTCACCTTTGCGTCGTTTCTATTCCAAAACGAATGCAAAGCTGTACACTTTACAGTTTACCATTCTTCAATACATCTGCTCGGCTAATCTAACCAGAGCCCGGTATTTTCCCTGTGCGCACCACAACGTGAAAAAGCTTTTTTTTTTTTTTTCTCTTGAGTCGGCGAAAGTTTTGACGTTGGAGCGGCACATTTGCAGCACGCGGGAGCAGCAGGCGCACGGAAGGCTCCCGATATTGTCAGATATTGATATTTGTCCCGGGCAGGAATAAGCCTGGCCACACCTGTCGACAAGGCCGGAACGGTTTCAATCAAGCGTGCCACCGCAGGCCGTGCGCAGCCGTCGGTCCCGAGCAGCCAAAGGCGGCCGACCCGAGGGCCAATAATCGCGGTGTGCGGCGTGCGCCGGTCATCGATCGTGGCTGGAAGTTTTGAGCCGGCAATTCAACCTAGGCGGGACGTGGGGCCCGGGTCGAAGCTGTTCCACTGAAAGCGCAATGGGGCGCGCAAGATAAAAGGAGGAGCCGAGGCCGACCTCAACAATGTGCGGACTCGGCACGTGAAAGAGCGAGCCCGACGGGTGGCCGAGGCACACGCTGGTCAGGGCGACGCGTGATCGGGGCGACGCCGCGCAATCCGGCCGCGGCGATTGAATTCACGCACGCCCGGCCAGGTCGTCGCGACCGGCGAGGCCCCTGTTTCGAGAGACTCCTGAAAGGCGAAACTGGTAAATAAGGAGGTAGAAAAAGGTTCTGCCGGCCGCTCTGAAACGACGCTGACAGAGATTAATCTTCGCCGAGCGAGGCAGCGCTCCGACATTGGGGCTCTTTTCTCCGGCGAAAAACGATTTAGCGTCGTTAGAGAAGCGCAGCCGGGCCGGTGTATCAAAGGGGACTCTGCTGCTGCTACTTTCCGCTCCTTGAGGAGCGGAGAGCCCGAATCTGGAGCCTGTCTCCGAGCGACGGGTCGCCGAAGAGACCCCGGTCCTCAGATAGCGAGTCAAGAGCGCTCTCCTCCGCGGCCGGGCTCCATTTCCTCGCTTTCCCGAGCCGCCTTCCGCCTTAGGGAAGATAGTCCGCTTCGGCCGGCCCCGTCCGACTCCAGAAGGAGAACAACGCCGCGGTATCCCTTTCTCCAGTGGCGGTCAGAGATGACGCAAGACGGCTCTGGGAAGTCACTCGTTTTCAAGCTAGCAATCAAGGCTCGAGCTGAGCCACGCCAAGCGCTCTGTTTCTTTTCTTCTCTGGTTTCCTCTGAGATGCAACAAGCACACCGATTCCAACCGGTCATGGATGTCTTTCAGGCTACGTGGCAATGCATTTCGTGAGAGCCAGAACCGATTCCGGAGAACCTTGTCACTTTCCATTAATCGCTTTGCGGTATTTGTTGTCCAGGACACTTTACTAAAGTTGAGGCTTGGGCGAGTTGGTACATACTTCGGATTTAAAAAGCAGCGCGAAAAGACGAGGACAAGACGAAGAAGTAACACGGACGCAGCGAAAAAACACTTTCCTCGCTTAAGAAATTTACCTCGAAATCTGCCGCCTTTTTTCACTCCCAATGTTTCAGCCATTCGTAGCGTCTCTTATTATATTCTTTATTTACATGTCATATAATACTGGGAGGTCGCGAGTTTGAGACCCCTGGTTTATACCAGAGCGTTCCTTTTAGTCAGTGTTCGACGGCCCGAAGCTATGATCAAACCATAATCATACATTCGATTGGTGGCGCATTTCTCCGCCAGCTGCTGACTTCGCAGATGCAAGTTGGAACGTGAGTGATGTGGCTCGTTTGACATACCGAAATGTCAGATCATTACTGTGGAATTTGTGAATGCACATGAGCGTCATCCGCATACCTAACCAAAACAAAGCTGCATGCTCATGAGCTTATTATACATTCGTCCCGCCATATGTCGGAGCGCCGTGACGTTGCGTGTTTGGCGCGACGTGATTGACTTCACCGGTGTAATTACCCACGTTTCGACTAATACTGATACTGTTTCGCGGCTCTGGGACTCACGTCGCAAATCCTAAGACAAAAAGAAAAGTATCATGACAAAGAAATTTTCCACACTCGACCTTTGAATTTTCTCCTAATCACCCTCAAGATATCAAAGTTTTCACACCTCTGATTCAGGCTATGCAAATTCACACGAACCCAACTTGGATATGGTCGACAACCATGGCGAAAGTAAATAAAACTACAGTCACTACCAGCTTAATGAACACAGGGCCTGGCGAATCCCAAACACGCTATTATCGCTTCGAGCCAAATAATATCGCGGCACCGGCCGATAAGAACCCCAAAGAACAAATCCCGAAGGAAGAAGCGTGATCAGGAATATGATATGCCCTGCGCTTCTAGAGACGTGTAAGGGGCGCTGTGAAACAGAAAGCTCCATCGTACTGAAGTGTGATGTTTGAAGTTTCACACAAGCGTGCCACTTTATGTCGTAATTTAATGTCCGCAGTTACTCGGAGCTCCACAATTCGGTTAAAATGTAAGGTTAGGCAAACCAACGATAAAACAAACGCCAACTTCAAACAAACACCTATTCAAGTTTTAATATGCTTTGAAATTTCTTATAATTCCCACTCGATTTTCAGTGTTTGAAACGCACTTAATGTACATTTGACTTAACTGAACACAGTAAGCGCCGATGATCCACTAGCTCCATTAGCGCACCGAATACTGTTGTTAAGTAAGTTCAAGCTAACGTTCTTCGACAATCAGATCAACTAGGCTCAGCGATGTAGCGGAGTGTACCGGACAATGGACATCCCCACTCAAAAAGCTCAGTCGAAAAATTTTCTTTTGTAAGACTGCAGCACGCCGCTTTACCAAGAGTCGAGAGGATGCTCGTGAGCAGATTTGTAATGGCCTGTTTAATCATGTATGCTGGTATTGGGCCTGAATATAAAACTTTGGTATATAAGTATGGACCTTAACTTTATATACCAGCCTTTTTCTAAAAAAAGACAGCCGTTTATAGGGGTACGACTAATACAGAGGTGCGACTTAACGACCTGCAAATTCTGTATTTCATGCGTTCGTGATTATTTCGATTTGTCGTCAGACTGTTTTGCGCATCAGAATCAGTACAAGTTCAGTAGCTACGCCTTTCAGCTGCTGAAATTTCGCTGCTTACGCGATACTGGTCAATTTAATTATTGCTCGTTAATTCGCAATACAAGAAAGTGATTGACCCTAACTTGGGCAACAAAGGCCATCGAAAATAATGATTTTAGTAACCTGACAATCCCATAAAGTGCGCCGATCTTCTCTTTGACTACGTGACTGGTTAAATATAAGTATCTAAACATAACTCACGAAAGTAATTGGCTAGAGCCATTTTATTACTTATAATGCGCACTCTATACGTCTGGACGTGACATGCCAGCGCATGAATTGGGAACATGAACCTGTTTTCTTCTGCATGCAAAGACGGAAGATGTAACGCCAGTAGGATAGATTAGCTCGCTCGATGGGGTGCGGGTATTTCTCGTTGCATGCATAAAACATCAGATCGGATGCGCTTGTGTCGCGGCACAATTGATGTGCCAGGGCAGGCAGCAAATAAAGAAAAAGTTCAGCCGTCACCGGAAACCGCAGAGGCAAGAAGGAGCGAGGAATAACCAATCTAAATAATGGAGAGTAAACGGTAATAAAATATAGATTAGCATACCATTTTAGAAACAAACAATAATGACAAGGAAATGTTAAAGTGTCTGTGAAATAAAGCAGTTTGATATCCAGCTCGGCTTCACAGGACAGAGCAACCGCTTGGTTTACCTTGTTACCCTATTAGCACATCTCCCCACTTTGGCAAGGAAAGGGAGGGAGGGGGGGGGGGGGGCTCTTATCACACTCCCTAGTATAATATATATAAAAAAATATATTCACTTCGTTACTGTAACCCTCAAAATGTAAAAGAGCACCAGGATGCAAAGAAACATATTTATTGTTCAAGCATCGAACTTGACTGTGGCTGTCCAGTAATTAACTTCTGCGGAGATTTTCGTTTCCCGAGAAAACAGGATAGGTTATATGACTAGAGTTCCGTGTTTTCCGATAAAACACACACACACGAAAAAACAATTGCCGGGAAATTTTTTGTTAATTTGGGTTTATCCGAAAAGCTACGAATGTCGAGGTAACAACGTCAAAATAAAAAGCAAAGAAGACGGTGTTTTACAAATAAACTTCATGAAAGCACGGGGTCAGCGGCCCTGAGGCGATGTCACTTCAGTTTCCTTTGAAATCTTTAACTACTGACAAATAGAGTTTGCCATTTAGTTCGTCAAGGCTCTTTCAGGACCACGGGTCATGGTACCCAAACTTTATCTATTTTGTTTTTGAATTTGTAAAAATTTGGAACAAAATAAATTAAACTCCGAATTTCAGGTAATTTGGAATCTAACAAAAATAAACTCAGATAAACCCCGAATTTGGAATGAAAAGTAAACTCCGAAAAACGCCCTCCGAATTTTGCGAGAAATGAAATCCGAAAACACGGAATCTTAGTTATATCACGTGTCAGGGGTGTTGTTGCGAAGTCTGGGTATTCCTGATTTGCCGCATGGGGAATTCACGCTATATTTTATTTTATTCTTTTGATTCACGGCTACTGAACCTTGTGTCAGGCGTCACTGAGCGTCTGTGATGCAACGCTAAGGCAACAATAAATCCTCAAGCAAAGAAACCAATCTTGGCGATCGACAACAAATCTCAATAGGTATTTCAGTACGCTGTATTTCGCCAGAGCAACATCGGTGACAAGACAAATATCCATGCGATGCTGCGAGCGCAATCGCTCGAAGGAACTAAATGTCGGAGCCAAAAGCCAGGCAATAACTCTACGCGATCAAAAAAAAAAAAAAAAAGAATCGAAAACAGGGGAAAAACGCGGTGAACAAAAATGCCCGCCATCAGTGATGTTCGGTGCGATTTCTTAACACCGAGGTATTAAAACTTTTTACAGACCAGAAGAGGAAAGGTAGAATGCTTAATCTTTCGTGGCGGCTGCATGACTTCTGAAGTTCAGTATTAACTGTACTGCTATCGCAACTGTCTAGACATGCCTAGATTATTTTTTCAGCTTGCGGTTTAAGGCACGTTTTATCCGTGAAAGATAGCAAAAGCAAAATAACTCCGAAAAATACACGGGTGTGTCATGTGACACTAAGGTCCACCTTAAATATGATAAAATCCGAATTTGCATTTTACCTTTACACAAAGAGAGGAAACTAGACGCGTACTTTTCTTCTTTTATCTTTCGTTATCTTTCTCAATAATTCTTACGACAGGACGCTATTTTCTTTTTTTAGTAGCTGACTCCACAGCGAGGGATTTGAGATGTTTTATGCTGTTAAATGCGGTAGCCTGGAGTGATCTACAGTGTACTACCACGAGCTGGGAATGAAGTCGCTTGATATACTGAAAGTGCCACAGTCAAGACAAACTTCGGTGTCTCTCTTTTTTTTTTTGTGACGAGTTGTGGCCGTTTGAATAGTGTAATTTTAGAGACACACGTTCGAGCCTTTGCATGTTCTCAGATTCTTCGATTGTCAAAATGACCAAACCTAAAAGCCTATATTCGTCATGTAATAATGTATTAGGGAAAATATAAACATAGAAGATCTAAAACAAAATGATTTTACTAGCTTAAATGAATAAGCTGTGTGGTCAAGGGGCTTGGTATTGGCACCACTGAGGTGAACGCGCATCAGTGAGATGGAGAAACCACAATCGACGTTGCTATTATAGCTATGATTCGATTCTGAAGTATCTTGACTTAGAAGAGCTATCGCAGCGACGAGTCAACCGTGATTTGTTGTTTTTACACAAAGTCAATATGGAAAAAATCGATGGTATTTCACTGGTATCGTCTGTGAAGTTTCATGGCCCTGATCGAAGCGGATAGGTTTATTTCGCCATTTGGCCGAATACCCCACCTCATGCTTCACCCATATATCTAGAACTCAGCAGTATCTATATAACGTCATTTCTGACCACGATATAGACATATATTCAGATAATTTCACGGGAAAAGAAAAAAATATCGATAGCCTATGATGTTTTGTTTTGCTTGCTTCCCTGCTCTTCTTTTTTTTTTTAGATTACAAGCGTATAATTTTTGTAATAGCACTTCGATGAATTTTTACCGTATAATCTTGTTTTTGATAGTGATTGTTATACTGCACATGTTGATGGATGTGCACTGTATAGCCTTGTTTACGGTAGTGATGCTTATACTGTTTGAGTGTGAAACTGTTCAGTGTCCTAATAACGTATCCGGTCAATGCTTTGGTTTCTATTTTTGATTTCAGTGTTTCAATAAGAAGGCTTCTATGGCTGTTTTTGTAGACTACCAGAAAATAAAGTATTATTATTATTAATATAATCCTTGTTTTATCTTGTTAACATTTCACTTCACATTTCTCAACCGTTCTTTTTTATTGTTCGAAACGTATTAACTGACAATAATGTACGCTCTGAAAAAAAAAAAAAATCTCCCAGCTAATTATCTATCACACACGATTGAGTACACTTTCCCTTATATTGAAGAGAAAGGTAAAAACTTTAAAGTCGAAAGCCTGGTTATAGTTCCTGCATTATCCAATATTTATTGCATCGTTGAACACATTCATGTAACTTGTTTCACCAGGACAAGCAGCAAATTTTGTGAGGTTTTTAACCAAATGAACCCTTCAATATAAAAAAGCTCTTCAATCCTTCCGACATAATAAACGGAAGATTTGACTTTTTACAACTAGACAAAAATATGAGGTTTTTATATTGACTATACAGTTTTGTGAATTATGAAATTCGAGTTTCAAGGAGACATGCCTTAAAAAAACAAAACACTCAGCCTTTGCACAGTCTTCTTCAGATGTTGTGAGAGTCAATTGTTTCCTCTGTTGAGGAAATCCAGAAATCCATCGGTCTCTACAAATCCTTAATAAAACAAAAAATAAAAATAAATAAAAATAAAAAGCCAAAGCCAAGAATATGAGTCTGTGAAATAAGAATGCCTCTTTTCTCCCCGCTCTCTATTATGAAATATAACCGCAAACGTTGCTCGTTTTTAATTTATTATTCAGAAGTGATCACTCAGCCTCGTATTAACTACGCTGAAACTAATATTTCTAAAAAAAAAAAAACGCAAGTAAGCTTTGCAATTAGTTTTGGAAATGAACTGCAGGTGTATGCGCACCGATATGTAATCAGAGCCTTTGCTCTTTGGCACTCCAAGAAACGAATTTTAGAGGAGGCGAAATCATAAATCAATCAGCAAGTTGAGATACTTTGGAACAGGTTCGTTTTTTCTTGACCTAAGTATAGAACACGCCTAGACCGTTGTCTTTGTTTTGAAAACCCTTTATTTTGTGACTGAATTTTGTTAGCCTGGAGCCCAGTAATGAGGGTTCATAAGCCAAACTGTTACGAAAACACGCATTTCTTGAAGTACCCTGTATTTCAAATCCCCCAATACTTCGAAAAATGCATCGTAAATACTGATACTCCGATGCATGTATTTTTTGTTTTTTACTCAGACTTTATCCCATACAAGATACTCAAATGTGTATCATAAAGCACAGTCCTAACGTACAGCAGATAGGTTTTACATATACCGAATTTGTAGTTGCAGCTTTGATTGAAGGTATCGCATTTCTAAAATTTTCGTACATTTCTACCAGATTCATTAGCCGCAAAATGAGCACCCAAAGTGTACATCAGAACAAATTAGAGCTCTGCAAGCGCACAAGGTGAAGTCAACATCTAACACTAGCCATCATTTGTTTTTGAGCTGCAGAGAGAAACAGAAAACGACGGGAAAGGTTGCTGAAACAAGCTTCACTACTAAAAGAACGAAAACAATATTGATCCTTGGAGCTGCGAACGCAGCAGTTCAATCGCGTTGAACAGCGGTCAAAAACAATAGCGGCATGCACATGGAAGAATTATTTAAATTGTGGTTGAAATCTTCCGTGGAAAAATTTACGAACTGTGAGCAGAATAGTGCCATTCGCTGTGGTAAATTGAGTGGAATATACCGGTGCTAGCACGCAGCTTTAAAATTTTCCATTTGATACTGCTTCCCCCCTCCCCTCCACCCCCGTGTCCTTCCCCCTCAAAGATCGCTTTACAGTCTGTATTGTTATTTCGTGCTGCAAAATAAGTAATTTGTAGTTGTTATTAGTTGCTTTGCTTTGAAATCATACATCGCCTGTTATCATAAATAATACATGATTTGCAGTTGCTTAGTGCTCAGCCAAGAAAAGTCACCCCTCTTCACTATTTCGGCTGTGCCCGCGTTGTACCTCTTCAAGTTCCGAACCCTATACCACCCCGATACACCAGGAATAACGCACACTCAACAGAAACACGAGCTTACGATAGTTAAGTACGTAGTTTGAATAAGGTACTGAAGTATACTTTTTTTTTCATGACCACTGCGGAGGTGCGATGGTGTGTGCGCATGTGAAGTGAGCACAGACACACGCGCTTAAGCTTCATGGTGGTCTGTGAAGTGTGGCGTGGAACAAAAAGAAAAAATGAAAACAAAACTCCGTATTTGTAACCAAGTTGTCACCGTACTAATCACTGGTAAGCCAAAGTGGCAGATTTAGCCCATGCCTGAAAAACGCATGAATGGTTTCAGCGTGTATATTTTTTACCTCAGATTCAGAGTTCTAAAAGGGTCAGTCATACATGGCAGTCGAGCTTGTATAGGTCCATGATATAAACCTTGGACTGAGAAGTCAAGAATAACCAATGTCTGGTATGACGGAAAAATGCAGCAGAGTTGCCCATTCTTCGTGTTCTTATTTTGCGCAAAATCCTTGCCTAGATTCCCCTTCGCCGGCAGTCCTCATTTAAGATGTCGAATACGAGCGAATTACAAATGCAGAGTCATTACGCTGGCAGAACCGATAGACTGGGCCTCTTTCCAATCCCGGTATTCACTGAGCGATGAGCTCTCGCCGTTAATGCCTCCACTAACGTGCGAGGGCGCTACATTCTTCCACGAAATGGCGCCCTCTCTCAGTCGTTATTGTAATCACTAGAATTGGCACCTCGTGAGAGCGAACTAACCCCATTCTTCGGTTCTGAAGTGCAGAAGGTTCAAATGGTACGACTTTGTTTTCTCAATATGTTATTGGCTTCACAACGGGATTTAGCTACCCTGGTCGTGGACAATCACATCACCTTATTTCTTCAATGCCCCAGTATTGTGTTGCATTATCCTTCCTCGCCTGTATTTATCATTACTCAAGGATGATGAGGTCACTATTTTTCCACATCTGCCGGTGTTGATTTGTACCGTCTTTGTACCGGCTTCATTTTGCTTCATTTCTACTCTACCCTGAACTAAACTTCGTACAGCGAGGAAAAGCTGGGCTTGAGACAAACGAAGTTTGGGTAGGATAAACATAGCTCCAAATTGCTCCAGTTCGCGGATGACATTAAGATCTACAGACACATTAAATCGGATGCTGATTTCAAACTTTTGCAAAAAGACATATCTGCAATCTCGTTAAGGTGTGATAGGCAAAACTTGCGTCTAAATAGAAAAAAAAACAAAAAAAAAACGCTTGTCATTTTTTTTATTGCGCAAGAAATTTAATAAACAACTTTTTTGTATAGGTAGATAATAAAACATCACCTCGAGTGGATTGAGTGCGGGATTTGGGCGTGTTTGTTGATTCTGCCTTAGTTTTATTGAACATTTGTCAAATTTGATCAGTTCATGCTTGCAACTTTTAGGTTTCTTTTAGAGAAGAACCCGCGATTTCAATGAGTCGTCATCGTGTCTTGTTAGGCTCCATATCTCTATTGTTCGTTCAAAACTTGAGTTCGGCTCCGTGGTCTGGAACTCTCTGAGTGTGGCAAGCTCGGAGAGGTTAGAACATGCTCAGAGGAGGCTGGCACGCATTGTGTACAACCGTTATTATGGTCGCCGGGTTCGTTTTTTTAGTAACGAGTTAACGTTACACGGGAAGAATTTGCAGGCATTAATAGCGCGGCAAAATTTTCGAGACTAATGTATTTTTACACAAAGCCGTACGTGGAACATTAAGTTGTTCTGAACTTGTGTCTCTGCTCTCTTTATCTGTTTCACGCGAGAGAAATCGCAACCCTAACACGTTCTATCTGCATGACCTATGTTCACTTTCCCCCGTCTTGCGTATTGGAAGTAGTTTTAATGCACTTAGCGCGGAGGTATGGTATCTTCGATGATGAACGTTTATTGAAGAAAGCCCTAAGCATTCAGCTTTATTTAGGTCAGCGTTTTTTTTTCTTGCTTTTTGTGTTTGTGTTATTTTGTTTCTTTAGCTTGTTTTAAGAGTGTATTTGTATGTACCAGCATTTAGGCTTCGGCTGTTCATGGACACAAAAAAGAAAGATTAAATAGCTCACAGACTTATTCGAGGGCATCACTAATGCCTATCCTTTATATTCCCTACATGACTCAACAAATGGAAGCGGGAACCAAGCTGACCATCTCATAATTTCTGCAGTTTCCACAGTAGCGATTTTTCTCCCTTCCCTTCAGTGTAATATTTTCTCAATGGACTTATACCCTTATGTCAATAATATGGGACCAATCGATTATTTTTGCTGCATACCCAATGACAATGTCGGCCAAGAGCCAGGGAAGGCTCAGGAAGTCATCCGTTCATCATGTTCTCTCAGTAAAGGGTCTCCGCAGCGTGGTGTAGTCATACTATGTAGTTCTTACTTTTATTTCTTAAAAAGAGAAAAAAAAAAGGCTATTAAGATGTTAGTTTCCGCTACGCCTCCAGAAGAGGGAAGGTCTCAACTACCTTCCCCGTTGCTTAGGTGCCTTGCAGCGGCACGGCAAACACGGGACCACGACCGGCTGTACAGGGGGGACTCACAGTAGATGCGCATGACCCAGACGTCTTCGGCCACGGCGCCGGGCAGCAGCGGGTTCTGGGCGCGGCACATGAGCTGCAGGCCGTTGTCGGTGCTGGTGGGCGTGAAGTTGACCACCGACGTGCTCTCGTTGCCGTCCGCCGACACGTGGTTGAAGGTCTGGTTCAGCTGGACGCCGTTGCGCCACCACGTGATGGCCGCAGGTGGCCTCGAGCCCACCGCCTCGCACACGATCTCCACCGGAATCTCGGCAGACAGGGGTGTGTCGCCGCGCCGCACCACCGCCAGCAGGGGGCGCACTGCACGAGTCGAGTAATGCACCACAAAGGGTCTATCTTACTTTGGTGTCAGCCAGAAAAGATACTTTAAACGATCGGCAAGTCAACCGGACCAAACGCCCCTCGATACCTTCTTTATTATGCACGATGTCGAAAGGCTAGTTTAGACACTTGCGACTGCTTACGACCGAGTGCGCTACGACTTCCTGTGATATTTTACGACAAGAGTGCTCCTATATATAAGCTCCCGCAGGGAGCAGAGTTGTGCGTTCATCCATCTTGGAATCCAAAATTATGCGGGAAAGCCACCCTTCACGCATGCAGGAACCGTGCTCCGACGTATTGGGCCGGTGTCTCGCGCTCGTTCTTTCCGTTCTCATTTTGGCGACAATATTGCACTTGATATAAACTTGCAGGAAATATTTCGTCGAGGTGTTCAGAAAATGCGCCAGGCGACACGGTACGCAAAGAAACTTTAAAGTATACTTTATCCTGACAAATTCAGTTTGATGAACAAGTACTCCCGTGCATCGTTTTGGGCTGCCGATGCAAATTAATTATCACAAAGTTCTTATTACAGTATCCACACTAATTCCACCTGCAGGCATCAAATGTAGGTATTGTAACATTGAGGCCCCAGTGTACGTTGAATGACAGCTAATTTTCAGCTTAGCGTTTACAACGGACTGTGAATCGGATATATGTTCCTGTGTTACTGGTCAACTATTTAAAAAAAATTAATGCCAAAAGTCTAGTAATTAAAAAAAGAAACTTTGGTTTTCATTAATTTTTTTTGAAGAAAATGCAAAATTATAAACATTTAGAAACAAGCTATCCCACCAGCCCAAAGGAAAACATATTTAATGTAATAAATTAACTCGGATCCATGATTTTATGATCTAATGAACCGGAAGAGAAAAGCAAGCCAGTTTGTGTGAGCGCTTTCTTTTGTGCAGACATTGCGTTTTCCGCGTTTGTGTTCATACGCTAACGACATCGGGCGCTAAAAGTAGAAGCGTTCTTGGGTCTTTATCACACACATTTTTGCCTCCATACGACGACGGCCTTCAGAGAAATGGATGACATACGGCCACATGCAAAAGCAAAGAATATGAGCACAGTTGGCTAGTGGCTAGTTAGCGGCTCGCGGCTAACGGAGGTGCGGAGCGACTGTAGTGGAGGCTTTCCTGCACAGCACTGGATTTTCACGTGATCGTATTCGGCGAATAGCGGCGCGGCGGCGCGTGGAAAACAGACGCGCAACTTTGGCTGTATCTAGAAATTCTAGACAATAGCAGAGTTCCTCGATAAGCTCCCCCGAAGGGGAAGCAGAGTTGCGCATTTGTTTTCCCCAGGCCGCCACGCCGCTATTCGCTGAGATTGATCGTGTGAGGAGCAAAGCATCCAGCGCCGTGCAGAAAAGCCACCGCTACGGTCGCCCAGCCGACATTGCACGCGCCCCGGCGTATATATGTTCCCCTGCTTTCGCCTCCTCCTCCTTTTTTTCTGTTTTCCATGCGGGGCGGCGCGCGGCGCAGCTATTCGCCAAATTCAGTCACGTGACAAGCAAAGCACCCAGAGCGTGCAGGAAAGCCGGCGCTACGGCCATCCGCCGAGGCTCAATGCGCAACTCTGCTACCATAGGTAGCTCCATACAGGAACTCTAGACAATAGAACACTCTGGCGCCATGTATCGGGCAGCCGTGGAACACTTGCGATTTCAGTGCATTTTTCGCGCATCATTCCTTCACTTTTGGCTTGAGAAAACTTTCGACAATGTTATAACGCCAATTCCTCATAAAGAGTACGTACATTTGATCTCGCAATACTGCAAGAGCTTCGCTCTAGTGAAATGCAGTTCCAGGGCCACCTCATAGATGGCGCCAGCGTGCTCGTGCGTTCTCTCGTCGTAAGATATATCAAGAGGTCATAAGTCGGTCGTTATTATTATTATTGTTATTATAATTATTATTTTTATTTACTTTTGTAGATAGCATGCACTTTCAATTAAAAACATTTCTCCGCTGCAATCATAACCCTCGCGATCTCGTTCAAGGTACGTGGCGCATCAAAAAAGTAAGTAGCGTTCGCGCATTAGTTCCACGCGAATATTCACTCATGAGGCGCAAATGAGCAGTTGGATTCCCTCAGCCATTAGTCGGATCTTGACGGCGTTTTGAATACGACAAGTGTCAGGCCATGGTGACCATAAAAGATTCACTGTGAAATTTGTAGACTAAACTCAGTGTGCGATAAAATATTGTGTAAAATGGTAAGAATATTGAATGAATGGCGACAAGAGCGTTCGTGATTCAGTGGGCCGTCTCTGGTCACACACGATTTGGTGGAGAAAGTGAACGAAAAAAAATATAGAGAGCCAACGCTTTACAACATCTGATCTTTCGAACGGATATCCCTGAAGTTTAGAAATTCCTACTGCATGAAATGATTGCAAAGCACTTTCGCAGCGCAAACTGTTTTCACAATGGATGTTAAAGATGCTGGCTCAAGACTCGGGCGGCACACTTCCACGACGAGGGTATCCAAGAACGTGTGCCACGATACAAACAGAGGCCTCAACATGAAAGGGGGATTACACCGAAAGATAGATTAAGGTATGCAGAATTCATTGAAAATAAAACATTCCACGAACAACGTTGCATAATTTTCTTATTTGAAAATGAAACTCGTGTCCTGAACGCGCTTCGTACCGTTACTCTCTTTGTAGCGCGACGGAAACCGCTGAGACCCTTATTTTTCGTATTAGAGCCTCGTATCGGCAGAACGGCCGTCGTTTGCGGAACAGCACCAAGAAAAGGGAGTTTGCCTGAACCCACAGAAATCATACGCAACCGCGTGCCATCGTACACGGCAATTTGCAAATCTTAATCCTTTGATAATGAAGCTTACCCGAAATAGAAAGAAGAAGAAAAACGTGTTTCTCGATACCATTTGCAGCGTATAGCGAACTACTCGGGAGCGAACTCAAAGGAAGCGTTTTAATTTAAATGACGACGCTCTGCGGAGAGTCTCTAGTAGCATTGGATTTGTCTTGAACCTTGCTCAACATGTGAGGCTTTGGGCTGCGATGGGGGACCGTCGTAACTTATATTTACGGATTTGCCTCTATGATACAAGAAATAACGGTTCTTACCGACCAGCGCGCTTTTGCTGCTGTGCAACGAACGGCAAAGTCAGTGTGCATGCAAAAATGTTGCAAGAACAGAAAAAAAATTAATGCAGAAAAAAAACAAAAAAACTTCGAGGCAGTAACGAAAAAAATTCATAAAGGATAAAATAGAGGCACTAAAGATAGATGATAACGTTCTTGGATGGTTAATTTGTTTATTAACGGCAAATCATGTCATTTCATCCCTCTACTGGCGTGCTACAGGTCTCTGTTTTCAAGTGACTTTTATTAAAAAAAAAAACTTGTCAACGACATTGTTGCAAATATTTCTTCTTCAATACGTCTGTACGCTGATGAGTGCGTCAGGTATCGTGCTTTGAATGACAGGTGACTGTGTGGCTTTCCAGCTGCACATCGATAGCATAGCGAACTGGTGTTCTAATTGGAGGATAGATCTGAATGTTTCAAAATGAAGTTTTGTGCGATTCACCAAAAATCGAAACCCAGTCATACGTGTGTACAACATTAATAACGTCGAAATTACTTTCTCATTGCACGTAAGATATTTTATGTCAACTTCCCCACAATCTCTCCTGGAACCAGCATATAGATTTTATGACAGCTAAGGGAAACCGAGTGTTAGGCTTCATCAAATGCAACTTCAGAGATTGTCCTCGGGAGGTTTAAAATAGTTTGTACCTCGCCAATATTAGACCCATTCTTGAGTATGCTTCCTAACTTTATAATCATTACCAGCATTACTTAATCAATAACATAGAAACAATTTAAAAGAGATCTACCAGATTTTGTTTAAGTTTCTACGGGTGGTATAAGAGTGTGACTGCTCTGACTTTCGAACTCAAGTGGAAGCCTCTACAATCTGTTCGACAATGCTTCCGCCTAAAACGTTTACACGGAATTTATATGAACAATGCGGTATCGATAAAACAATTCTGACTACAACCGCACTTAATTTCTCAAAGACAGGATCACTAAAAAAAATAAAAAGTAAAGCCTTTCTTATCTAAAACTGACAGTTTCAAAAACTCGCTCTTTCCATGCGCTGGAATGAGTAAACAAAAATAGTCCCACAAAAGAAAACACTTTTTTTCTTCAATCCTTGCTGAGCCTCTCATCTCCATATATATTCTATTTAATGTATTTTTTATTTAGTGCATGGCCATTTGTTATAGCTTTCACCGTTTTTCATGTTCTGTGTTCGCTGTAGGCAGTGGATGCTTTCTTTGATGAGTTGTGGCGTCATTTACTTGTTTGCCCCTCCCTCACTATAATGCCCTCATGGGCGCTGTGGGGTACCTGAACTAAATGAACAAGTAAAATTAATACTACATCGAATACTTTAATGCTCACATTAAATTTTATGATGTTCGCTTAGCTGAAGTAGGTAGAAACCATTCGAAAAGAAACCTGCTAGGAAGCCTCGCTATAGCACATGAAATGTTGCGAGAAATTCAGGTAGCCTCGAAAACTATCCAAGCGAAACAAAGGCTTATTGTTTTAGTGTTTTCCAAAAAGTTATTCTTTTTAAAGGAATTGTTATGTAACGTCAGAGTTAAATAGCTTTGAAGGGGCGCGAACGTAATCGAGTAACCCTCTTCCTAGTATACGTCACTCTAAAAAAGCCCGTGCGTCTACTTTCCCGCTCAACACTCGGAGAGCCAATCACCGCAACTTACGGAGGCAGCTCAGCGAATGACGATGCCGAAACACATGTTTAGACCAAAAAACGCAGTCTGAGCTGTGACATTTAAGCAATGCAAGCGTGACGTTTTGCATTGCTCAATGTCACGACTCAGACTGCGTTTTTTGGTCTAAACATATGTTTCGGCATCGTCATTCGCTGAGCTGCCTCCGTAAGTTGCACTAATTGGCTATCCGAGTGTTGTGCGGGAAAGTAGACGCACAGGAGTTTTTTTAGAGCGTATAGTTGCAACAGACACGTGTCAGTACAATCGATATTTCACCAACGCTAAAATTTGGGTACTATTGATCACCGAAAGCGCTTATCCTATATCCAAATGCCCCTTGCTTTGAATGGAATACATAGTTTTCCGGGGAACATGAGTTCAAAGAATTACGTGCCAAGTTGTTGTCTGATAAGTGTGAAGTTTCGGTGTCCCTTTCCCTTCCCTCCCGATGCCTTAGAGGACAAAACGCTCGCGCCAAATAAACGCGATCCTCGTTGCACGATGACCACACGACGCTTGTACGCCTCTGTGGCCACGGGCACAAAGATGAATTCTAAGGTAATTAAAAAAGCAGCACATTTGTACTCGAGATCTTGACAGTCCAATTTTCCGCATAGTTAATGGTCTCCGGTTCATCGTGAATCACGTCTACCCCGTCGTCCCATCGTGTTAATCCTAGCGTGAAAGAGTTCGACGTCTTCATTTACTGTTACAAAACTCAACCATAACGAGGAAATGAATATTCAAGTGGCTGTTTAATCAGCGAGAGAGGTATACCGTCACCGATAGCTGAAGATCGATGTGGCTTTTATGTTCAAGCGTTTTGCTCCCTCATGTGTTCTTGGGTGTTCTTAACGGGTAAAGCAGAAATATCATTGGCAGCGGAGGGTTAAGAAGATGCCCGAAACACGCCAAGCCCATCGTTTCTTCAGCATCCAGGGACTATACAAGCGTTCTCGTAACTTAAGTAATGATCAAAGATTTTACATTAACGGGGGCTCGATGTGCAACCAAAAACCAGACAAAATGAGAGAAGAAAAACAACACACACACACACACACACACAAAAAAAAAACACAACGGCAATCACATAAATCTAACGTTGGACTTCTATCGTTGTCTCTGGTGGCTCAAAACAAATCTCCAGGGGTAGATCGATTCCTTAAGGGTGTCGAAACTTATTGATCGGAAACGAAACACTCATATCTCCATTTTTTTTAAACAGCTATAGGTTGTGTTTTCAGAGAGCCAGACAGGGATGATTAGATTATGATTGCAACGACTACTGCAAAACGGGACGGGACACCCATGTATAAAAAAAAGGAAAAAAAAAAGGCTTAAAAATTATTTCGAGATTTCCAAGAAGCGAAAGTTTGCAGGCGAGCTGGTTAGGAAATATCATAATTTAATTCCTTAGACAATGAGAAATAAAATAACCGACAAAACGACACAAAATCTCAAGCTGTCGTCTTGGCCATTATTTTATTTCCCCTTGTCCCGGTGTTTAGATTATGATCTATCGATACCTCTTCCCCATGTTCTGCAGATTTCCGGAGAAGTTTAAAGAAATTAAACTTATATACTTCCCCCCCTCCCCCAAGCACCTTGCCGACGAAAAAAAAAAGAAAAAAAGAGACAAATTAGAGTTGGGGGAAGAGTACAATTGTGCGGCAATACTTAACTGTTCCAACAAGAGAACCAAAATTACAGAAGTTTCCGCGTACAAACTTGAATTTTTGCGTAAAAGGGGCCCATCAATGTTAAGCGTTGCCGTTGGTGAACAAAACTATAGTATGTTTCCGCAATAAGTAAGTCGAAAAATGAAGATTCGGAGAAATATGTTTAACCCAAGGGATAATTGAGGGTGAATGTCCCAACCAAAAATTGAATATGCCAAAAAAAAAGTGTATATATATATATATATATATATATATATATATATATATATATATATATAATCTGATATTAACAAAAAAAAGGCGTCACTCGCCAAACAGTAGTTGTTTTCAAACCTTCGGCGATTCTTTTAATAAGAAAACGATATAACTTACTTTGAGGTAACAACAAAAGTGTTTTCAAAATAACATTTTTCTGCTGTTGCTGCATAACATTCCTGCAAAGCTCTTGGGAGAACCAATCGCTGCGGTCTACGGCGGGAGATCGGAGAGTAATAAGGCTGAAAAACACATGATTATAGACCCGAAAATAAAGTCTGCGCTGAGATACCGAGCCTATCGTAATCACATACGAAACGCTGTGCTCGGTCACAGTGTACACAGTATTTTTTTTTATGTCTGAGCATATATTCACTCGCCGAACTCCCTCGATATATTGAGCGATTTTCTCCGCCACCTACTTTGTGGGAAAGTCGACGCACCAGATTTCTTAGACTAGCGAATAAGCTATAGCCAATGACAGCTTTAATAAAAACGTAGTTCGTGGCATGTCCCGAGAATGGGGAAAAACGTTGCATGAGGTCGACACGTGCCGCCGCTTCTTACCACTAACATTAAACTTGGAAGTTATTATGCTATATTTAATTCCCTCATTACTCATTGCCATCTGGTTTAGGCATCGACAAGGAAAACAAACATAATTAGCATTGCACTTCTTAAAAAATGTTGCTATGATGTTGCATATGTCCTGTATGATTATCATTCAGAATCCATATTGTCTAGGTACAAAGTAATTCGCATCGAAAACATGTATGAATATTGTCATAATCTAAACCCCGAGACAAGGACAAATTAAATAACGGACAAGACGACACGAAGATTTTGTGTCGTCTTGTTCGGTATTTTATTTCTCCTTGTCTGAGGGTTTAGATTATGATGTTTTCTAACCAATTCGACTGTATACTTTAGCTTCTTGCGATGAATATCACCTAATTTATTCCATTCGTTTTTCGCCTACAGAATTTATAAATTTCCTGTATTCGACTTCTCAAATAATGAATTACGAGCGCATCATCAATAATCGTCGCCCGGAGAAATAGCTGGTTCCTCGGCACTGCACAATTTATTTTTATTTTTTTTTACAATCTTTCCACTACAACATTTTGACAGTTTTGAATAAATTAATTTTTAATGAGAGGCGTCTATCTAATTTCAAGGGCCGATTTACGCCCACATTTCATCTAGGCTGTTGAATGGTTTTGATATATGTTTTTTATTGATGTTTTACATGCAGGTAATATTATAATCTAAATCCTTAGACAAGAAGAAATAAAATGACAGACAAAACGACACAAAATCTCAACCTGTCGTCTTGTCTGTTTTGTTTTTGTTTTTTCCTTTTTTTAGCGTTTAGATTATGATATTTCGAGAACTCTTCACCGAGCTCTCCAGATTTCCGGAGAAGTTTAAAGAGAGTAAAATTATATAATCACCCCCCCCCCCCTCCCCGAACCATAGCACCTTGCCGCGGATGATTATCATCCGCGTTTCCTCACCGCTAGTGTTGCGCCTGCTGCAGGAGTGGTGACTCCCCCCGCGTTTCCCACGTGCTTCCAGTCGTTCTAAAATTGACTCATTTAGTGGGTTTCGATGACGCTCAGCAAATTTCTCATTGAAACCATATGTGTATTTTCACTCATTAAAAATTTAATTGAAAATTATTTGATAACCCGAGTTATTGTGAAGATTAGCTGCCTACATAACGTCCCCCGGGACGTAAAACTCACAGGCACAAACTGCATCAGTGTACCTTTTACGCGTTTTTTTGTAATAAATATTTTCGAATTCAAGAAAACACCCTGAATATTTATTTGTTTTTTTCAAGGTTGAGTAATTGTATTGATGCATAATTTGTAACAAGATGTTTCTTGTTGTTTCTATTTTTTTTTTTGGTTTTCGGATCTGCTGCTTTTTTTAGCAAACTTCCAGATCCCGTCAAACTGCTTTTAGCAGTTCTTTTTTTTTTGTCTGGGAGACTTTTCTAAGTGTACGTCCGGAAAAATAAAGATTTGAATTTGAATCTTAGTGTCGTAGCGCAGTCAGTAAAATTGCTGTATTGGTCGATAAGTACGACGCAGAACGAATCACATAGCAAGCAGCGTGAAGCTAATAAGCCGTGCCTTGCGCATGTTAACCTCTGAGTGACTATACAAAAACAGATTTTGAAGTGTACGATCTATTTCGAAACACTTTAAAAACGAAAGTCACATACAAGGCAATTTGTTTACTTTCCAAACGTAACTGAAATGTTGTATTAAAAAATAGGCTTACAGAAAACAAAGGTACCACCTTTAGTGTCTACTCATTCGCTTTTTTCTTTTCACTCTGCGCGAAGCGATGTGATTGGTCGAACCACTGACACGTTTGGAACATTTCATGCACAAAGAGCTCTTGATTGGTTAAGCAAACTGGCCAATACCAAAAAAATGCTACGGTATTCAACGAAATATTTATGGGAACATGACGTCTTAAAAGATACAAAATCAACAACAAGAAGTCGTGAATGAGTGGTCGCTTTAATCGTTATTGCCACAAGGGGGATAAAATGTGTGTGCCATGACGGCGTCGCCCAATCTTCGGATGACCTGAGAATATAAATTAGTTGTAAGTAGTCTGAAAACCTGATGGAGGGACTCTGCACTCTAAAAATGTAAATGTGTCCAATGTTCTACAAAGAACTCAGATAAGCAGTCATCGCTATCACTCTTAAAAATGTCTGTGCGTCTACTTTCACGCACACCACTCGGAGAGCCAATCACCGCAACTTACGGAGGCAGCTCAGCGAATGACGATGCGGAAACCTATGTTTAGACCAAAAAACGCAGTCTGAGTTGTGACATTAAGCAATGCAAGCGTGACGTTTTGCATTGCTTAATGTCACAACTCAGATTGCGTTTTTTGGTCTAAACATATGTTTCCGCATCGTCATTCGCTGAGCTGCCTCCGTAAGTTGCGGTGATTGGCTCTCCGAGTTTTGTGCGTGAAAGTAGACGCACAGACATTTTTAAGAGTGTATGTACGTTAGAAAGCAGCGGGGTGGAGAATAAAAAAACGCGATGATGTAAATTTCCATTTAAATTATGATTCAAATCGTGATTAAAATCAGACCGGTTTTATTATGACGATTTAAATCAAACCTTTTCCGCAAAAAATAACAAAAATAAAAATTTGTTTATTTACTTTGTCTGTCATTTGATGCTCTGTATGTGCATTTTTTTATATATAAATCAATGAATGATTACGCCAGGAAGATTTATAACAGCTTGAACACGAGCACAAAGCGGCGGTCTCCTGAGAAATGTGGAACGTTGAGCTTTCTTTCTGCCTACCATTTCGTTCGTCAGTTATGTAACCGCAAGTCAATAAGGATGCGAGAGAAGCTAAGAGTAGAAAAGTAATGACCTAAAGCAAGAAAATCAAAACGCAAAAACCCTAATAAAGCTGTTTCACTAACTAAAAAAAAGAAAGATTAAACTCTTTTTGTTCTACAAGGGCAGGATTTAGTCACTAAAAAGTTGTTAATTAAGCTGTACTTTAAATGTACAGTAATTCTTTCTTCCTCATCGTTTTCAGTGGTCGGACGAATTGATCAATCGATGACATGTTTAAAAATACATCTAATGATTAAGAAGCACTGTTTTATAGCTACATTGATCTAAATAAAACAAAATCGGATTTAAGTGAAATAAATCTGATTTAATTCGAATACATCTGAGCTTTTTACCAACTAAAAAATATCAAGCTGTTTTTGTTCTACTATGGCGGGGTTTACAAAATAACAAGTTGTTAATTAAAGTGCACTTTCAATTTACAGTAACGCTTCCGTATTGCTTCCAGTGATCGGACGGATTCATCAACAGATCTGTCATGTATAAAAATACGTCTAGTGGTTACAAAGTATGCAGTAACTGCAGTGATTTAAATCAAATTAGCCTGATTTAAATCAAATAAATCTGATTTATATTATTAAAAAAGAAGATCACGATTTTTTTTCCACCCTAGAAGCAGGGCGTATGATAAGGCCGAAATCCAACAACAAGAACAACAACAACAACAACAAAACAACAACAACGTATTCACCGAAAAATTAAGTTCCAACCCAGGTTCACGTAGAAAAAAAAAAGGGGGGGGGAAGGATGGAAGAGCTGATAGGACTGTTTAACTTCGAAATGTAGCAGGTCAGTGTGGCCCGCGGCGCTGTTGAGCCCAGCGACTTACGGATCATTTCGAGCTTGACCGCGGACACGACGGGGGCCGAGATGTTGTTGGACACCTGGCAGGAGAACGTCGACAGGAGGTCGGAGCGGTACAGCCTCGGGATGACTGCGTCGCTGCGGATGTTTCCCCGGGCAGAGGCGCGGCTCGTGTTGGCAATCACCTCGCCATTTCTGAACCACGTAATGGACGGGTTGGGCTCCCCTGCGCGAAATAAAGAACAGGGAAGGTTAAACGGATCTCGACAGTGCACATACCAATCTCGGCTCCTATTTTTTTTTTTTTTTTTACGTGGGACACGTTATGCTCGCAAAGGATATATAGAGCGCCTACTTTCCTGCAAGCCACTCGAGGGAGCCAATTGCTGCAGCATACGGAGGGTGCACGGCGAACGGCGAAACTCAAATATATATATCTATATAAGGCCCAGTGACTGGTGCTTTTGGTGCTGCTTGATTGGCCCCATCGGCTCGTAGCGTCGGCTGCGTCGGGACATAAGCAGAAACTAGGTATAGGCACTCTCAAGAGTTACGAAGACGACTCTCATGTCCTGTTAAATGTGGTGGACGAAGACTCAACCTCCAAATTTAGCGGCTTGCGTTGACATGCTACATTTCGAACTTTAGCGATCATTGCGATAGTGTCACCGACGCAGCCGGCTCCCTCTTGTGTGCCCGCCTCCCTCCCACTGGCTGATATACAAGCAAGGATGTGACCGTGAGATCAATCAGTGGAGTTCTCGTCCCATGTCGCGGTATCCGTCTCGGTACAAAAACGATTGCACCGGAATTTGACGCCCTAAAACCGCCTTGTATACGTATGATGATTTTTTTTTTTTGCAGAATGACCAAACTACCGTTAATTTTTAACATGGGAGTGATTACAATCCGAGTCAAGTCAAAATATTTCGTAATTTAACGGTTGTCGCTAAAGAAAAGCTGGAAAGGTTCTTAAAAAAAAAAAAGAACACGAGTTAGGGGTGAATTTTAGAGTATTTCTATCCAGTGAACCTGAATACCACGTCCGTTTTTTCCGAAGATGTAACTAAACAGGAGAAAACACGAAAAACCTGCGACTAGTCGTTACGTCATAAAAGGATCTTTCGGCCGCCAGCGCGTGCAACTGCAAGCTTGCCAGGTATTGGCCTCGAGATCGACCTAGAGGTGGCGCTACTGTCGCACTATCATCATCATTAAAGCGGGGATAGAAGCACGGCCGCCCCATAGACTCTCCACGTTCGCGCGCGAGACGGCGTAAATTCTTGCGTTTATTTCTAGCGAAAACTGGTGCGGTACTCTTCGGTACTTTAGAGAAGATTGAATCGTGTTACCAGCGTACGGCTTAAATTTAAATAATTGCTCGTGTAGATGCGTCGTCTGCTCTAGGCAGACGTTGGGAAGCATGGATCACCACGACGGACGCCTGTCTCCGGCTGAACTGCACTGTTTATGTTAAATATTTTTTTCATAGATGTATCGGTTCACCAGCGTGGGAATTTAACAAAACAATGAATTCCAACCCGGATAACACAGTACTGGTACTGTGGCCTGTAAAAGCGGACTTTCAATGCATTGTTTTTTTTTTTTACTTTTAAATTTTGCAGTAATATAAATGTTTAGCTTGAAGAGAAGTTAGTGCTGTATTGGAAATTACCGTGCAGTTGAGTTACGCTGCAGCCAATCTTTCCCTTTACTGTGCCATGGTGTGGGTAAGTTTGTTGGAGTCTGAACCATTCTACTACGTTGCGATGAGGAGAGACTGCCTCTTCTAGTTACGATCCGCAAACTGCTCGTTGGCAGGACAACTGAAACAAGTGAAACAAACTGTTCTAATATATCTGCTGCGAGTGTGACAAACGAGTGTAACCGAGCAACGCAGCAGCGTTCGTGGTATTAAATGCTCTTCTCGGTAGTGGGGTTTACCCGATCCAATTTTCTTGGTGAGAGCCGCGGATGTCAAGAGGCTAATAGTATAAATTTATAGCTAAATAATCTTCTATTCAGACACACTAGTAGACTCTGCAACTCCAACAAACGACTCGCACCACGACACAGGCAGCATCGGCCGCAGCGACATTCTTTTACGGATGAAGGATAGCGACTCTCGCGAGACTTTCCGATCATCCTCTGCCCTCACCTAACGTATATCGGGACTGTGAAGTTCATCGATTAACCTTCAGATTATTCAAATAGTGCTTTAATTGCGATCTTTTTTTGCCGTTTAATCGGAATTTTGTGATGGAGAAATTCAACAAAGAGTAAAAAAAGCTTGCTTTAATATCTTTGAGACCTTTATTTCTTTTAGGACACAGGCTTGTAACGGTGAACCACCTCAGATTGCTTGTGATTGTCACCGAGGGTGATTATACTGTTCAAATAAATACTTAAAAATTACTTTACTTTAAAAGTGTTCATATTTTTGTAGGAGTCAAACGTGAAGTTTAAAATGAGATTGCAATATGCCACTTATGACATAATAAAAATAGTAAAAAAAGGTAATTTTAACGTCTTTCATGCAATATGACCAGCGAAAAATAAACTAACGCATTTATCGATTATTTATTCAAAGGTCGCGATCAGTCGGGTTAATCCTATAATCAAACCACAGCTTCGATCAACATTCAATGTTTTATTAAAACTATGGTTTGTACGAGATAACAAAAATGCGTGGGACCAGCGGTTGTTACCAACCAACACACTAAGATTATGGAAGCTTCCGACTTCATAATAATCGCTTCGCTGAATTTCTACGCATGTGAAACGGTACAACAAAACCATTAGTAACTAAAAACATCAAACGTTTAATAAGAAGGGTCAAGCTCAACCGGAAACGTGCTTGCGTCGTCGAGATTCATGCTTCTGAACGTGCGCCCTTAGCAGACGACGCACGGCGGTATCCCCACTTTCGCATGTTTCCAATTTCGGCAGCACGGTGGCGACACGGTTCGCTTTCGAGGCGAATATTGCCCCGCACTGACACCAGTTGTGACGTCTTTTTCTAACCTTTTTGAAAATAGTGAGAGTGCGCGACGTACATAGCTTTAATAGACGCTTAAGATGCGCGAGAGCGGAGATTCCGAAAACTCTGGATATGACGTCATGTTCCGGGGAGGAGGGGCTTCAGCGGTTCATTTTAAAATAAGTTTCTGTAGCCTCCGTGCACCAAATTGAAGAATAATCTCGATATTCGGAATCCTGGAGAACAAACGAAGACGATTTAAGTGTTTTTCCTCAAATACAAAACCGCTTCAGTTTCCGTTTGAGCTCGAACACGATGTTGATACTACTGACATTTAGAAAGACACAAGGAAAAGAAATACGGTACAATTCCTGCGGATATGGCAATAATTGTACTTTATTTACCTAATGAGCGACTGAGCTCTCGAGTGAATAAAAATTTTACCCGCAGACTCCCGGACCCTGAATTTGAAAAATCATCCACTGCAGTAACATTCAAATGCCGTCATCGCTGGTCAGAATGCAATTTTGTGCTCTCCATGCTTTGATATGGAGAGCGTGCAACACCTGAAGAGGGCGCGTCGCTCCACTTTGGCAGGTGGTTGGGCAGCGCCAGCAACGACAGCGTCCGCATTACGACGCATAGTGAAGTGTTGACAGCTCCGACCTCCTCTAATGGGCCCGCTGCGTGTTGGCCGTGTCCGCACCCTCTCGAAGCCGTGTTTCTCAACCTCGGTCTGGAGTAAACGTTTCGCACCTGGACATTCGAAGACCTACCCGCGTCCAGCGTTGCTCTGTATGTGTTCTCAGGTTATTCGACCCACAGGAGTTGTTTGGGGCTCGGGTTCAATCGTGTGTCCCGCAGTTGTAAGCGAGAAATGACGGAAACGCACCTCCATGTTTTTCGTTTATCTCCGCTGGAGTATATGCCTGTACCAATCGCTTGTGTATCGACGGTTTGAAACTCACTACGCGACGACATTCAACAATGCCAGTGATTGATAAAATCTACATGAGATGTATTTTTGGCTTCTAGTATTATCAGATTGATCAGATTTATTTCTCTCCACTCGCTGGCCGATTGAGTACGCAGTACGTACTGGGATTGAGATGATCGCGGTTGTTTTCACCAGCGCGTGTTCCCAACTTCCAGGTGTTGTGTATAAAAAAGTTAGCGCCAACTGTGGCTTCGAACGTTGTGTATAGTGCTGTGCTAAGGTAAGGTGACATTGGTAAGAAACTATAAGTCGGCTGCCATACATGATGCCAATGCGAAAGGCTTTTATTAGAAGCCGCATCATGGCGTCACTACCTTTACACACGCTGTCGCACGCTTCCAATAGCCGCATGTAATTCGTCTGCCCTATAAGGATGTCAGATATCTTCGCTACAGAGGCGCAATCCGGCCCGAGGAAAACAATGAAATTAATGGCTCTCACCTTAATGTGCGTGTGGATGGTTGATACGAATATATTAATTAAAAAAAGCTTAATTTCAATTGACAAAAGATACTTAGGTAAAAAGAGTCATAGTACAGGCTAGCTGGTGGAAGTCAACCATTTCGTCGTTTACCCTGAGACTGGGTTTTTTTTTAGAAGAGCAAAAGTAACAGAAAAACAGACAGGTCTCAAACTCAGCTACAAGTTTATTTCAACAACCTCCTCTTATATAGTTCGTTCTCGTCGCCATCAACCAATCACAAACGACTTGTCCTCTGCACCGTGACTTTACAAGTTCCACTCTATCACAAAAGAAGCGGACACTCCCAACGTTTCCAAGTGAAATGTTCTAGCAGAAGATATAGATATGGCACACAAAGACTTCAATCAACGCCTTTGTGTCCTCACAATAAACAGGACGACAGCCCACACCAACATCCCACTCAAAACAGGTCACCTCCAAAATAACCCCCACAAACAATACACACCAGACACTAAAAAAAAAAAAAAGCACTCTTAAAACTGTAAAAATTGCTTGCAGCGGTTCCCTATTTGCATGGAAGGTTGACTAATGCAATTTCCCAACGATCTAATCCTAATTGTTTCTCTTACCACCCTTTTAACATCGTTGCTCTCCTTAACAACTACATCCGTTCCAGACCAATCCGTTGTGCAGTTTCTACACTCCTCCAGATAGCTTAGCCAACTCCGAATTTGCTGCATTATTTTTAACATTCCTTTTGTGTTCTGTTAAACGATCGTTCAAACACCGAGAGGTTTGGCCCACATACTTAAAACCACACGCCAAAGGAATCTCATACACCACGCCTACGCTACACGGCACCGACTTTTCCCTATGCGCCTTCTGACAGCCCCTCTGAACCGTTTCAAAAGGTGTCAATCTATCTAACCTAAAATCCGTGCTGAATACGACATCCACGCCATATTTTTTTGCACGTGCTCTAAGATTGTGGGACACCTCGTGACAATACGGAACCACAGCGTACCTATTCCTGATTTCTTGCGTCTTCCCCTTTTTCTCCCTGCACTTTAGGGCAATCTGCCTTTTGATGTACACTTCCCCATATCCTGCCATTACCAGTAGGTAGTTTCTTAGGTAGTTTCTTAGGTAGTAGAAACTTAGGTAGTTTCTTTGGTAAAAATATTAACACCGCATCAACTGCACCCATTATGCAATAAGGGTTCAGGTCACATGTTTCCTATTTTTGTTAGTTATATATGCATATAGTATACGTATATACGCCGCAGCAACATATTTTGCAGATATACAGGGTGTCCCAAAAAGATTTGTAGAGCATTGATTACTTATATCTTGGAAAAGAAAAGAGGTAGAAAGATGCGGTATGCAGTAGTATGTTAAGGAACACGTAAAAGTTTGTTCAAGTAACCTAACATGGCGTTTTATGGGTTTGCAGAATGCGGAAATTTTCTGTTTTGGGTCATTCCATGTCAAACGTCCCAAACATTGCGCTCGACCCCTTCCAATTTCTATAATGGCCTTTTGCCCCAATGTCCGTAGCCATGCCCTGACATATTTTTGGCGAAAAATTGTTTTGATGACGTGAGCGCGGTTTGAACTTTTAAAAACAGCGTGAAACTAGGCATCACTCAATAATTGATGAAAAATCAGCTTTTTAATGAAATACCTAGCAATATTTTTTCTTAAATTTGCACGGCTTTCGACTGACAATGTGGTTGGGCATGTGAAGTTTTGTTTAATTTAAATATTTTTGTTATAAAAAGTAAAATATTTTGAAAATTTTTACATCTTTGTTATTTTATTAAAAATATCTAACTGCTCCCGGGAGTTAATATAACTTTTTACCGGCTGCCCTGCAGGTATATAATATATAAAAATGTTTAAAACCGTTCAATCAAATATCTCGCAGTAAACGAAAATCCTGAAGTTGCAAAAAAGTGCGTTTTGACGCATAAACAGCCGTTTATTTCACCCTGAGGTGGTCCAAGTAGAAATACAAAATATGGTGGGCTTGGAAGAACAATCGGTAATCTTTTGATTCTGAAAGTTTAATCAAAGTAAGTTTTGTTTAAAGCGAGAAAACAATTTTTGAAGTTGAACTCTCGCACCACGACCCACGTCGCTTCTTAACGCCTCTTCGCCGCACAGCACGCCACCTGCGACGATAGCTGGCGCGGTTAGGTCTAAAGAAAGAGCGGAGTTTTCCGCCGCTTCCCCTTGTCCGTCTTTCCGGCTGCAAGGGAAGGAACGGCGGGTATCGTGTAATAATCGTGGGTGCCGCCAGCGCGTAGCAATAGCAGGCCCGTTGTGCCATTTGTACCCGAGGGCGGCTCGAAACTCGAGGCGTAAACGACGGGCGGACATGCTCAGCCGGACCTGGGCGGAAGTCGAGTATCGACTAGCTAGATCACCTGCGTGCTACTGATGGATCAGATATTGAACTTTGCTAAATGGCTACAATAACATTATGTGGTCCTGAATGGTTGACTACAATCCACACATTTCGATTTCTTTTTGATTACAAGACATTAGTAATTAAAATTGTACAGGCATCTTCGGAACACCTTGCAAAACAAAGGGAGGGGCTCGACGCGTCGAACTTTATGGGAGTTCGCCTGATATTTGTGTGCTCCTATCTCTTCTTTCGGGTTCCTCGGTCTCGGGTTTTTACAAAAATAAAAATTCTCCAACACGCTTGTTTTTTCTTTTGTTTATTCAGGGTATTATACGAGTAGATTGCACTGCCGTTTTTTTCACTACTACATAAGTACCTACAGACTTGTAGTTTGCACGTGACCACAAATGGTAGAGTAATGCGGTGTGGTATGAAGCATTACAGTATCACATTAGCGCAAACCTTGCTTCCAAGTACAAATAAAATTGAAGACCATATCTCTACGCGTCTGCATGTACGTAAGGAAAGGTGGCAGAGTAGTCGTTCCTCTACACGTAGTAGGTCCTCGCTTCCGAGCTTTTATTTCGTTCAAAGTTCCCCTATAAAGGTGATGCCGCGCGGTAAAGCCCTTAAAACAATAAAAGCCGGGTCTTTTTGAGCAAGGTTTTGTTGTCTCTTTTCTGTACACAGGTCCTTAAGTATATTACTGAATGTTCATGTATGCGATTTTGCCAGATTTTGAGACGTTAGTGGCATGTCAGCATAATTTTGCGGTGTGCATTTTGGCGTATTTTACAAAGTCCATACGAATAATTTCTGACACCACTTCATCAAAAGCGTGTTATTTTCAGATGTTTCGTACTTTTTTTCTAATATATCGAAATAATAAATTTTAGCTTGGTTATCAACGAGCTGAATGAGTCAGTGTAAAAATTGCGTAGATGCAAAACACCACATGAAATCTATTCCATTCATAAACCTCGTGCTTGTCATTTTTTTTTTTACGTGTCAGAAGTTCGTTTGTATTTTTGTTTTTGTTTCGATCAATGTGTATTTCGAAGGACATGGCTTAGATATAGCGACACCAGAACCCAAACCATTATTGCGTTAACTAAACAAAACAATATTTCTCGTCTCCAGCAAGTCGTGAGGCGATGGAAGTATCTCGCCCGCGTCACTATTGGAAACAGCCAATAGTTTCGACAACGGTAAAGCTTGATCCCACGAGAAGCATCCACTCGTTACACGTTGCGTAGATAGAAGCGCGACACCATGGTGCTAGTGTTGGCGGTAAAAACGCGTTACAAGTAACGGCGTTACCGGTAACGCGTTACTTTTTTCGGTAACGTAGTAACGTACTCGTTACTTTTTCAAGATAGGAACGGGTAACGTACTTATATTACTTCTTTCATGCAACGTGTAACATAGTTACGTTACTCGTTTCTTCTGCTTCTTCAATATTAAAAAAAAATTACACTTCAATTTTCGTGTTTTTAAGCGCGAATTTTTTTTTTGCGTTTTTCTTTGCGTTTTTTCCCCTGCGTATTTACGTGAAACTGGAAAAAAGATAAAGTAATTATGTTCAGTTTGGCCATGAACATAATGTTTCTTGAAGTATGGCGCTTATGCATACCCGTACTGTCCAAACAGTAAAACGTGTTAATTCATAAATAAAAAAGTAACGCAAAAGTAACGTGCGTTACGTTTTATGGGTAACGGTAATGGTTACGCGTTCCTTTAATTTTGAGGTAACGCAGGTAGGTAACGCATTCCTTTTATTCGCAAGTAACGGGTAACGTATTTCGTTACTTCTTTCGGCAACGCCTACAACACTGCACCATACCCAGAGAGGAAAAATAGCCTTCCATAAATAAAGCCTGCCGACGACCCACACTGCGAGAACCTTGTTTCGATGCAGAACGAATGTTACCGAGCTCCGTGTTGCAGCCGCAAAACATTATTTTCACACTTTGAAAAGCGGGTGAACCAGGACCAAAACCTCGCAGACACTGGGCAGCCAACAGGCTTCCATCGATGGACACTTACATGAGGGACAGAATCTCCTATTATACGCATGCGGCGGCCGAGAGCGCACACGAACGAAAAGAAAACAAAAGAGGCAGACCCAAGCAGCGGCGCAGTCGTATAATACGAGTCGTTCATTTTTCTTCCACTTGGCTCCCTATTCTCGATAGTCTGCCGTATAATTGAACAACAACACGTAGGCGGGTCACGATCAGCTTCGATGGAAGAAGAAAGGGAAGGGCGTTCACGCCATAAATCCCGAACTCTGTTTTTCTTGGAGCTCGGGTGCCGAGCCCCGCTTCGCTTAATTCCGCATTTGGACTCGTCTCACCCCGTTTTCGCTTTGGCCCTCTCCAGTTCCGTTTTGTGCGAGCCGCCTTTCTTGCCGTTCATTTGTCGGACAGGAGCCGCATGATCCCCGGATTTAGCGGTCGCTGCGTAGAGGATCCGAGCATTTTTTTCTGCCTCTCTACTTGGACTTGCGCGCGACAGGAGGGGACGTTGTTCTATATGCGTTGTTTGAAGTCGCGCGACTGAGACCTCGGTTTGAGCTGTCCACTCGCCGACGTGCAGAATTGTCTCGAGTTCCATTTCATGCGTGACTTAATTGAAAGTACCGACGCGGGTGTTTACAAGTGCAAGCAATTACCAGAAAGAATAATTGGCGAATTTCATATGGCCGAAGGTCGCTTTATAAGCGCACTTTCAATAGTCGCCGAGAGGTACCAAAACTCAACGAGGTAATTTCTTGGCTGACCCAAATGCTCCCAAATACGCTAGCTTCAAATCTAAATAATAAAAAAAAAGGCAGCAGGAGCAACGGAGAGCAAGGGAACTCACATTAGACGACACAACGTCGTGACTAGTCAGGTTTGTACGCGTTAGCGAAAACGAGGAGTTCATTCAATGGCGGGTCAATTTGAATCGTGTATAGTGGGGTGTTCACAGGGCGCCATATTGGAGGGCGCTGTTTAGAGCCCATGCTCCGACCGAGCTCACATCAATAGGCTGCTAAGACCGGGAATCTGGACTAGAGCGGCAATCCGAACGCATGAAGGTGCTCTGCACAAACTCGTAGCTTGCAATGTTAAGCGCATCGGTTATTAGCCTGTTTCAACATTTAAGTGCTTCCGTGCAAGACTGAGGTAAGTACGTGTACCAAAATACAGGGTGTTAATTCTTTTAGGATTTACAGATTTGTTTTAAAACAGCCGTGAATGCTACACTATTGCGGTCTGAGTAAGTGAGTTATACGGCCAGGGGGACGTAATTTGGGGTGCTAATCGTCACGATAAGTCGAATAATTAATAAATTTGTTGATTCACACTTTAATTAGTGTAATAAATAAACGCAGGGTTCCAATTAGAAACTTGCTGAGGGTCATCGAAAACCACTAAATTGGTCATTTTTAGAAAAATTCATTTTAGCGCGTGTTAAGCGCAGTAGTGCACTAAAGTTACCATTCGTGCCAGATGCATAAGGCTGGCGGTGAGAAAACGGGGGTGATAAGAGACGGAAAAACCGGGAGGGCGAGTCATCGCTCCGGTAGCCTTGCTCCTGCCGCACGAGTGGTAACTTTAGCGCTCCACCCTGTTTCCCATGTGCTCCAAGTTTTTCTAAAACTGACTGACTTAGTGGTTTTCGATAACGCTTAGCAAGTTTCTAATGGGAACCATATGATTATTTCGACTAATTGAAAAAAATAATTAACATAGATTTGTTAATTAGCCGACTTATCGTGACGATCAGTCCCCTATATCATGTACCCCTGGCCGTATAACGCACCTGCACAAACCGCATTAGTGTAACTTTTACGGTTTCTTTACACAAATATGCAAAGCCTAAAAAAAAAAAACTGTAATGGTGACTACAGTCAGTGATAGGCGGGGACTCCCGGAACCGGGGGGGCAGGGGGCGGTCGCCCCCGCCCCACCAACATTTTTGCACAGGGGGCAGGGCCCCCGCCCCCGCGGGGAGGCCCTGTACAAGTGGGGGGCCCTGCCCCCTGTGCAGCTACTTGACCCCCCCCACTCCAAAAATACGGCAGTACTTGCCCCCCCCCACTCCCAAAATAGTTCCGGAGTCCCTGGTGATAGGTTAAGAGTTCAGGGGAAATACCTTCCACCACTCTCCACATTAGCGAACGAACACTGGAGAGGAGGTCGCCTCCTCACCAGCGTTCGCTCTGCTAAAGGGGAAGGAGGTGGGAGGAGCTTTCCTTGAACTCTTAACCTGTCACTGACTGTAGTACATTTATTAATAAAAAAACAATAAAAATGTCTCTATGCACCTCTATGCAATGTATCTACAGGGCACAGAAAGCAATGAAACGTTTTCTCGACTACCATGACAAGCCGCTGCACTCAGATAATTCGATCACTTATTACGCCTATCACACAGGTCCAAGAGTAGTGTACGCACCAAGCACTAGACAGTGTGGGCCTAGCTCAGGCAGGCCGCGGACGACGCCATGACGGGGTGCGCGACCCGGATGCGAGAGGAGACCGTATACCCTATAGTAGACGGTTCTCCCTCGTCCTCCTCGGGTCGCTTCCCACCGGCACACCCTTCGGGAACAATCTTACTTGATATTAATGCAACTAAAGCAAAGGTGCAGGCGAGTTGGACAGAATAAACGATAAACGGTTTGGAGGTTTGTGTGTAACCCTTGTCCCTCTTGTTCACCTTCTCCAGGAATCATTATCGTTTAATCTTACTTGAACGCGTCTGCCCCACCGGGAAGCGAACATGCTACCGTCAACCATGCGCGAGTTCATTTCCCGCAGGCTACATAAGCCTAAAGTCACAGGATTTTGGGAAAGCTGCGCCACTGCCTTCTCTGTCTGCTAACCGGACACAAACAAATACTAACGTACAGACGAACAAACCTCGCAAGTTGATTGGCTATTCGTCTCAGTTGCCATGGCCATTCGTCATTGCGGTTCATTCAAATCTTCCAACCTTCGAAAGGGTCGTTCTAAAATAGTCGCGCCAAGATCGCTATGGGGCATCATTCTAATGAAGGCGCTCTTATGCATTCGATCCACTTATAAACCATGATTGTCTCCACAAATCTCTTAGAGTGGTACTGTTGTTCTTGTGTATTTAAAGGCAGGGAAACCCTTTTTTAATGCCGCCAAGCACCGACACTGCATGTGGTATAGCGGTGCGAAGAAAATTGGGGGGGGGGGGGATATTTATACAGCGTGTAGTTGGTCAGCCATTTAAAGTTGCGACGAGTCACTCGCTGTAGATGAGCAATTTAGCCAGTGCAGTACAACCGCTAGCCTGGGGTCTTTAACGTGCACCACGCAGTAGTGATACACGACCGCACGCCGGTACGATGCTCATCCAGATCGAAACGGGCAGGGGTGGGGCTCGAACCCAGGATCCCTGAGTTCTGCAGCGCGAGCTTTCGCTCCACGCGCGTCGAGCTGGGTGTGCGCTTTAGCCCACTCGGCCACCGGTCCCCCGGTGCGAAGATGTGCGCTTGTTTCGCCTGTGCATGTGTGGATAACGAAATTTTGGTATTCAAGAAATGTATTTTTAAAGCAACCTGTCACCGGGAATGTGGATCGGCTCATTAAGAATGGAGAGGTCAAGGAGAAACTACTCGTTCCACGAACCAAAAATGTGATCATATATGGGGAGCTTGGCGCTACTTTTTCCAGGATTCAGTGACTTTGCATAAGCCGGCCCAAACAACGGCCGGAGAGCTCTCATCCGGAGGAGGGCCTTGCTTCCCGGCGAGCCCTATTCTCTTCGAGGTTATTCCCATTTCCGTGAATCTGCCTATCGCGGCAGCGCAGAGTTCGACCGGGAACCTCAAGGCAGTTTTCGGACGGACCCGCCATAGCCGCAAATGCAGCGAGTGGGTTTGACAAAACACACTCTTTTTGCGTAACAAAGAAAGTCACAACACTCACCTCCCGGTGTTTCGCACGAGAGCCGGAGTTCGTCACCCTCGAAGTACGGCCCCACGGTGTCTTTTTTCGTGCGACCTCTGGCATCTCGAATGATGGGTGGTTTCAAGGGTCCTGCGCCAAAAAGAAGGAAAAAAAGCGAGAAAAAAAAACGGTTTAGAGTTAATCGTACGTTTACTGCGGAAGCTGACCGAATCGTGAACAATGCAGTGTGAAGTAATACCCGAGCGATTTGTCGAGATCAAAATTCGCTCTAAATTCATTGCCTCACAAGAGATGTTTACATTTATATCGTCGGAAGACATTACTGGGGCTGTAATCGAGTGACTGCAATACAGTTAACATAATGTTTTAAAATCTTGACATTTTGCCGCAAAGGGTACATTTATTTATCTAGTTAGTAAAAAAAAACAAAAAAAAACGCAGCCCTCTTTTAGGTTTTGACAGGTTATAGAAAAAGAAAATGTAGTAATGAGGGACTGCGCGCAGAATCGAAGCAAAGAATACACGGCCTGCGACGTATCAACAAAACCTACATAACGAGGAACAACCACATATTTTTTTTTCTTTCTGTTTATATGCTGTCACACACGCAAAACAGTCCATGATATGAAATGCACAGCGACAGCGTACAACCTTTATATTTTTGCCGCAATAACTTGCCAAACGACGAAAGCTATTCGGTCTTGATGAGCCAATAAAAGAAATCGGAATAAGAGAAATCCTCGGGCGCTTTTTGTCATGTGCTTGGCTTCGACGGTCTTATTGGCTCACCGGGATTGTTTCCTTCGTCTTTAGTCAAGTAACGTTTGAACGAAGTATATATGCAGTACACTAATACGGCATGCGTGTCGCAGCAAACGTTTCCGAAGCAATATTCTATAAGTAAATACCACACACAATAATAGAATTAGTGACAGGGATACAAGTGTGCGTTGTCACCAATACTTAATCGAACAGTCGCGGCTCATAAAGTTGAAACGGTTGAACCTACAAAGTGGAGGAGCCAAAATGAATGGCAGCAGTGCGTCGTATAGTTGTACAGTTCAGGTCACTAACGTGTTCAGTCAGGCCGTCCGAAAACGATACAGCCTTTCCAAAAACCTCGTCGAGCAACACTGGCTGTCGCCATTTTGGGGGCAAAAAGGGTGTGCTTGGATCCGCGTCCTCACCGAACGACGTCGCAGACCTCGTGTCCAATACAAGCACAGAGTACGTGATTAAACTACGGCAAACGCGGATAATTAGCGAAGAAGCCACTTAGTAGCGCATACTTTGGAAAAGGGTATATTGTGCCTCAGTAATTTGGATCACTTCTGGTGGTGGCTTCCAGGCCGAGTTGGTCTCGGCGAAACGCTATATAACCTGATAATCTCAGTGTAGTTAGTTGGACTCGAGTCCGAAGTATAGATACGAATGTCGTCAGACCCATTCTGTTATCTTAGTATAACCAGTTTAGTTTCGGCTTCGTGTCCGGCAACTGGCAACCAGTGTTTTTGCACCTGTACGATCAGAGAAAAATTAGCGACCCATTCGCCGGGAAAAGAGAGGGAAGGGTGTTTTTTTTTTTTCTAGATTTCTTAAAGGTCTGCTTGGCGGTCACCTTCATTACCTGGTGACAGTCACAGGAACACGTTGGCTTGGAAGAGGAAATGGCGAAATCGGGCTTTAACGCGAAACGTTCTCTGTCTAGTCGGGCGGGTGTTCAGATTTCGATGAAGCCCTGAAGTTAAGCGGAGATAAACGCGAAACCGCGAAGCTCGATGCTAATTCGCGGAGGGGAGGTCACGTGACCAAAAAAATATCAAGTAGAAGGGGAAAAAAAAACGACCAGGAATTGTTATCAAGTTTCTGTGCCACGTGTTAAGTTATCTGATGAAAAACGCCGTGAGCGTAGGCGTCGTGCTCGGCAACGTTCCGGAGCGATACCGGAACCTTTCACGGCACGTGTAACGCAATTTCCCAGAAGTTTGCTAAAAATTTTCGCTGTTATTGTTTTTAGGCTAGGTGGCGCAAGTTACAAAGTTATAAAGGATACAGCAGTTATTATCCATCCATCCATTCATTCAGCCGTCGGAGGGCGCGGGTTTCTGTGTAAACAGAAGTATCAGATTCGTTTCCGGAATAGAGTACCGAGGCGCCCGCACCGAGGCCGATCGTTCAAGTTCTACTTTCTCTTATCCGTATGAAATGAATTGCTTTGATGTATCGGACATTTCCACTACAAACATTTTGAAATAATGAATCGTGTTGAGTTATAAGGTCACCATGATAAAGTTCATGCATCTATTTTAAGCGTGCTATTATCCGTATAGTTCACAATTTCTGCCGTTCATATGTATATTTCATGTAGCGTGGTCATGCTCTTCCTGTGTATCAATCTTGAAAACAAATAAAAGTTCGTAAATTCCATTTTTGAGAATCTTTGATGGCTTTCAATAAGTATATTTGGTGAACGTCTTACACGGGGCTTTCATATTGTAATGCAGGTAAAATTAATTACTTATTGGTGGCTAACTTAGATTCTAGTGGAACGCCCTCTTTTGCAGTGACAGATGTTAGTGGTAATACTCCCTGAAAAATTCTATGGGCAACCTTCGCGATCGCTCCTAGCCGCCGCCGCTGAGTTTATAAAAAAACAAAAAAATCCATCCGTCAAACCGGATTTGAAGCAGCTATAGACCTTTGCAAAGCATCGCCTTCTGTGCGCTGCCATCTTTGTCTGCTGGGCTGTGGAGCGCCTTCTGAGAATGCGCTGTATAGCTCTGCTATGCGGTATATCAGACGCTGTGCATACGTCCACAGCTGAGAGACTCAGCATTTTTTGCCCGGGTGATAAGCGATGCAAAGTTCTATACACCTTCTCTACATGGGCGCCGCCATCTTTAATTCTGGAACTTCCGGTATGCGTGAAAACATCGCTTTCTTCTCGCCTCGCCCGTAGAACGTGTAAACATTTTAATTGCAACTGTCAGTCGTTCTTGTTATGACCCTTCTAAACTTTTTTACTTATTCAGGGCTGTAATCTCTTGCTTTTTTTTTCCGGAACGCATACCGGATATGGAGACAACGTGACTGGGTACGAGGCTAAACGAAAAAGGTGTATAGTCGATGTCAGGTTACGAGTTCAGGGGAAGCTCCTCCCACCTCTTTCCGCGCTCTAGAGCGCGTTCGACGAGTGCCGTGGAGACAAAGACAGCTGGCTTTAGGTCTACCATCTAATCCTTCCAATCAGAGCTCGGCGTTCGGACGTCCCTCTCGTCTCCTCCTCTCCCTCACTTTCTCGGCGCATACCACCTGGACGACAAGCTAGCGTGTGTGCCCTTCCAAACGTCGCCATTTGGGGATGCACGCAGCGCCGCCTAGACTGCATCGGCATCGCCGCCGGAGCGTCCGGCAGTGTCTCGCAACGAGCCCGACGCTAGCAGGCGCAGCGACTCCAAGATGGACGCGTCTGCCACATACTCTTATCGAGCTTCGGCGTGCCTCGGGGCGGGGATCCAATAACGGTGACGTCATGCACGTGCCGTCTAGGAGGACGACTTTTCGGCGACTTGTGAGCCTCGAGCGTGCACGCGACGCCAGAGTACGGAAAAAGGCAACGAGCCCGGAAGGGTCTTTACTCCGTTCACCCTTTAGCTGAGATTACAGCCAAAGCTACAAGCGCGATCTAGCTCGCGCTCCTGGCTTCGAGACGTGCATTTCTAGCGCGAGTGCTCGTTCTGCGGAAGAACGCTCCATAGCCGACGTCTCGTGCTTTTTTCGTGCTTGCGGCATCTATACTCTGTTTCATACTTAGCATGCCACGCTGTCAAAGCTGCTGGCGCGAGCATGGGCTTGATGTAGTTGATCATTTGCACGCGTTCTCACGCAAACAAAACCATAGACAAAGCCACGCGCTCGCGCCAGTAGCTTTGACATCGTTACACACTAAGTATGAAACAGAGTATAGTGACCGGTCATACAAAAAATCGTGTTTTTTTTTCCGCCTATTTTCCCCTTTCTGGTGTTTTCTAGTTTCTTGAACTTGCTCTCTTTATACTAATGAATGTTCTGCTCGTATTGCTCCACTTACTGTATTATGCTCATATTTTTAAAACGTAAAGAGTAATGAAAGTAATCTGTTACCAATATTTTGTAATGAAAGTGCATTAAAATTACTTCCGAAAAAAAGTAACGTGGCAATTACAAAATTACTTGAAAAAGTAATGGATCACAAGTAATCCGTTACTTGTAACGGATTAGTTCTCAAGTCTGCTTGTACGATGTGTGACCAGACCTCGGAAAGTTCGTAGCGCGGGTCTGAAGAACGCCTACATCAGTTAATTCACGCTGAGGAGGCTCGTCGTAGACGAGGTGCCGACGAGGCAGGGGAGAGAAATCGAGAACGCAGGTGAAAATGGCGTGAAAATCTCCAGAATCATGCTCAGGCAGAATCTTGCCACAATTATAACGAATTACCCGAGCGCCTATCTGCTATCGCTGTTACACACGTTACGCGGCAGCATAAATGCATTTTTTTTTTTTACAGATTGGAATGCGTCGGCCGAGGCGAATATTTAAAAAGAGAATTAGTAGATAGATTTACACTCTTGACCCGACGTCTGTTGTGGTGCATATAGCATTATCGTGAAGAAATCCTTTCGCTCTTTCACGTTTCCTTTGTTCTCCAATGACTGAGAACAAAGTGTTCTCAGTCGTTGGTGAAACACTCTGCATCATTAATGTACGTATTCCACACGTAAAAATAAAAGTACGTCTTTTTTATACGTTATCGTTATAGACACTCTTTTCTCAGTTTCCATTTCCCACGCGGGGTACCAGCTTAACACAGTTTGAAATACACTTACTGTATATTACATTTTATTTTAAACTGGCTCTTTAAATATACCTTAAAATACTGTTTAAATACATTTTCAAGCAAATATAAAACTACATTAAACATTCTAATATACGAAGCGCAAAAAAAACCCCCAAAAAACGAGGTCTTGCGCTTTCTATGTTTATTAGGTTTATTTCACTTGAACTCATCTTAGTGTATGAAATAGGCAGTCTCCGAAGTGCTAATTATATTAGAGTGCATTTAAAAGATGTGATACTCATCACTCGTTATTGAAAATGAGGTCTACTTTTATTAATTAGGGTAGCATATTCTCGTCTCCCCTACAAAAAGAAAAAAAGAAACGTTATGTACAATTACTGTCTGTCTACCGCACTTCATGCAACTTTGCTTCTAGACTGCGCAGTGTAAATGTAAATCTTATCAACGTTTACGCAAGTCGCCGCTACGCATAAATGTAAAAGAACACACGCAGACATGCACGCACAGTACGGGGTTTAATTATCTCCATACAGAATCTATCAAATTTCACTATGAACATCACCACTTGCCCGGTCAAGGAAGTGCACGCTAATTCGGCGGTTACGCCACAGAATCTACTCAATAGATGTTTGCATGAAAGGCTCTTCGCCGGGTCCATCGAGAGGAGAAGCCATCTTCAGACGGTTTGCTGATCAGATTAAGGATACTTTAATTTTCAAAAACCCCTCGTAAAAGAATTTACAAAAACATCTTCCTTTTTGTGGCAGGTCTTAATTTAACAAGAAAAAAATAATAAAGAACTTAAACCCTGAAATGAACGCCTCATGGTACGCTGCTAAAAAGCTTGCGAGTGAAAAATAATTTTAAAAAGTTTCCCCTCAAAAGTTCCCTCACGTCTCAATAAATAATTAAGTATACTTAGACTCCAGAGGCCAACCAAGATTAAAGACGTAACGTGGTTATAAAACAAAACGCAGTACAAAGTCATGAAAGAAGCCGGGTACAAAATGGGAATAAGCCCGACAGACTCTCGAATACAGCCAACAGAAAAGACGACGCTCTTGAAAGAAATTTGCTAGCAGTGTTTGCACCTCTGCCGCGTCTGTACCCCGAATTCGTCCGTCGTCTCGGGGTTATTGTTTTTACAGTCTCGCACACTCGCAGGGTTACTCGCAGATATCTCCGAATATGCTCAGTCAAACCGGTCACGTACGATGCGTGTCTGGAGGTTTGTAAATTGTACGGGGATGCAAAATGCTACAGGTGCATATTTGAGAATTAAAAAAAAAAACAAAAAAAAACAGCGCAATGGACGAGGGCTTTTGCAGATGAAGAAAGACACAGACAAAGCGCCGAAAAAAAAAAAACCTGCAGCGCTGTGTCTGTGTCTTTCTTCGTCTGTTCCCTCGCCCTTTGCGTTGATTTAATCCTCAAATATATCGTACCAACTAGCACAAGCTTCAATTTTAGCTACAGATGTAAAACGCTGCAGTTTTTGTTTTTCTTAGAAAGTGATTGTTTGATGACATGACGGCAAGGTCGTGGCATCGAACAATAATTCTGTTCGATGTCATCCATGGCCAAGAAAGACAAGATTTCGCAGCTTGATGAATTTCGTCGAGCTGCGTAATCTTGTCTTCTTGTCCCAGGGCCAAACTCTGATGTTAATCCTGTTGTCTACTGAGGTCTCGACTGTTCCCGTGTGAACGCTGTTGGAACAATTAGCATCGTCGCTATGCATTCCGGAGAAAGCGAACGCTTCGAGAGTGTTCGTTGGCGTGCTAAGTGCTGGGGTGGATATAAGGACGAGGGGGGGGGGCGGGTACAGACCGCCCCCCCCCTTCCCCTTCTTTAAGCCCCCAAGAACAACTTTTTTTCATCGGAAACACGACATAGTACAGCTCTGTTTAGAAATATATGTTTAGTTTTGGGTTAACGGAATGGATCTGGGCAACTCCTCGCCCTTGACGTCACACCCGCCCCTGACGTCATATCTCTCGGCAGATCCCTCAGTCCCCTTACTGAATGCGCCCCAGCTTGACGTATAAACCCGCACCTGGCTAAGTGGGGCCTATGGAGCGGTACGTACATCACGGACAGTAACTGCGGGAGACGTGCAGGAGCGGCACATGGCGCAAGCAGAGCGTCTTTTCGATTTTGGAACCGCGGCGATGGTGTCACCCGGATCCTGACCTGCCTGCCAAGGGCAAGCAACCAGAACGGAGTGTGGTGGAGCCATTTGCGTTCTTGTTCGCGCGCACGCGCGCGCGGCTATAGACCGACACGCTGTTAACAAACAAGCCGACGTTTGCCCACACCAGGTGTGGGCAAGGCGCGTGCGCAGAAACCGAATTCGGGAGGAGTGAAGCATCTGCGCATGCGCAGTGCCGTCGACAGCGCCACTGCAGATGCGTGACGTCAGGGCCGCGTGTTGTTCTATACCGAATTGTTCTTGCGCTGCGTGAGCATACGCGATCTCTCCCATCTCGCACTACTGAGCCGCGATTGGAAAGGTAGTTTTAATTGAGAAGATTAATAAAGAAGCGAAATGCAACCACCAAAGCACAGCGTGACCCGATGTGAACGCAGTGATCCTCGTGGGTTCATAGAATACACACACGGGCGCAAAAATGTCGTAATGTGTTACCAAAATAAATAAACACCGAGTAACGGCTTTCACGCGCCGAAAAGGCACCACCTCCCATGTGGGTCACCCGCTATGCAGTTTGCGTTCCATGTGACGGGCCTTATTTTTTCCGTTTCGGAGTGACCCTCTACGACCCTTCTGCAGATTTGCCGCCCAACGTTATCGGCGCGCCTTGTTGTATCCGACCTGACGAGGGTTGTTCCGCGAAAGAAGCGGACCACGAGTTTCAGCTTAAAGCAGGGGGAAATAGAGAGGCACATTAGGAAGCCATTTTAAACAAGACATCCCGGCATTCGTCAAGGAGGATTTCAAAGCGAAGCCGGGATCTAAGGACCCGGGATCAATGAGGCCCGGACTGGGGGATTTGATCTCACAAGCTCCCGGCAAAGAGGCAATCCCGCTACCCGCTACGCCACTTTGTCTAGTTTGATGGCATCTGTCACTTTATACTTTACATAAAAGACGGCAATCCACATTGTATAGCGGTTGAGCCTCGCGCCGGCAGTGAAAAAACGAGAGCTCTAAGGAAGCCATCCTCGCTTAAACATATTTACGTTTATTCTTTAGCTTCGTGAAATGTCGTCCACGGTCATTCGCGTCGACTAAAGAAATTCGGCAGTCGGCGGACGGCCTTGTCGCCACGCAGTTTTGTTTTTTTTTTGCAAAGATTTTGCAGTTTTATTTGCATCGTTAACTTCGCACTCCTCACATGAGGTGATATGAAATTAGTACATGAATTCATCTTTAGTCATGTGATGCTTGAGTTGTCGCCATAAATTAAGAAATAGATTACATTCAAAACAACCTACTACGTCGTGTCCTACGCACAGTGCGGTAAACAGTAGAAACTTCATTATATACTACTTGCAGAGGGAAGACAGTGCAGTCAATACGTTTCAAGCAGGAGTATATATCTTTGCAATAAACGTCTACCGCTAGGGTGTTTGTACATTTAAGATGCCACAAAAAAAAACCCAGCTTGTTTTGTTTAGCATTTGGTTTACACTGTTTGCCTACAGCTCAACCATAATCCTCAATTGATCCTTAAACAGACAACGAAACAAGTTTCCAACTTTCACTGAGTACTGTTTAGACCTAATTCTTGGAGCTCATAAAATACAAGGAGTGCGTTGAGTTTTATCTCCACGGGCTAATTGTTCCAGACTCGTTACCTCACATTTAGACCAAGCTGTCGGCAGTTTGTGCCGCCAATGATTATCACGGCTACGTTTATGAGTTGGGGATGCTCTGAGCACGTTCTGTGCTACGAAAATATCTAGAGTTTGTCTATTTTCCTCACACTGATTTGTCGACGGATGACGCCGTGATTCGTCGCACTGATCACAGTGCCTCGGGTGATATGACGCGAACCGTAATATCAGTCAGATGACCGTGTCCGAGCGCTAGCCGAGTGATCAAGCGTTGCTCTTCGAAGGCTGCACAGAGCAAATACTTAATGCGCAAGCTTTTGAACCTCGAATTCGAATCTAGCTCATGTACTGAAGTTACTAGGACATGGGAAAAATTGGCAGCTGCGTATGCCACTCACGTTTGGTGCACATGCGTGTCACGTAAGCCTTCCGGGTGTTTGTAAACATAATGCCATTTTTGTTTTTGTTAGATCAAATATTTTCCGAAGCCTACCCATTAGTGAAACACCTAGACAGCCTAGATAATAGTGGGCCAGAAATTCAACATCTAGTCTACAGGGACACAAATGCCGTGATTTTCACTTTATCGTCATCAGATGGAGTTTAAGAATTGGTATGTTTCACGGTGTCGGCTGCTGCGTCATTGTCATACATCGTCATAGTCATTGTCTGACTGTCATATGTCGCATGCTGCAGCATGCGACCTGTGATTTCCGAGAGGGGTCTATAACACGCGAAAAGTACTCATATATTAAGACGTGGCTGCAAATTCAGATAGTACGCACGCACAGAACCTGCCCATCTTCGGGTTGTACCCTCGATCGGCCACATGCTCTGATCCGCATATTTGGCAATGGAGCACCAAACAGCCCCGCATAAGTGCCAGAAAAACTAGAGAAGCCGCAAACGTATTCGCTTTCATACATTTTACGGCCACGCTAACTTAAAGTTGCGCATTCCGGGTTTGAGCGCAGGGCAGGCACTTACGCTGGGGCCATATGGCTTTAGCATGGGGCGGCCATAACGACCCGGTGCTGCGGTCGTAACCAGCCAGGCTACAATAAGCTCAAACTTCAATCTAGAAACCACTCTACGAGGGACTCTCCATTACGACGGACGTCAGCTATGGGTACACGTAAACGAAAGCTCTAAACGCAAGACGGAAGCCAGGGGCAAAAGTGAAACGTTCGTACCGAGATCGAAGCACGCTAAACACACGCCACTCTGGAGCATGTCGAAAGTACCCTCTCGATGCGAAATAATCTTGCCCCCAAAAACCCCGAAACAGTAATATATCCCGACCACAGTGTTGTGGGACTGGCAAAGTTAAATTGATGCGAACAAATCGGGGGATGGAGAATATTAGGGACCATTATTCATACCCACAAGCCACTCATGGCGCCGCGAGAAAGCCGGAGCGCTAGCGGCGGCCGCATTTGTTTCCGATCGGGAAGTGAAATCACTGAACATCTATTAAGAGCCCGCCAGAGTCCGCAACGAGCCTGCCAGCCTGCTTCACCAAAACAGGCAGCTCCGCCGCAATAATGCCCGGGATTGAAGCGGATACGAACAAAAAACAAACAAAGAAACCGCGCTGGAAATTGCGGTAGTTCATCGGGCAACGTTCAGCGTGGCAATGCACCGTTCATCATCGAGCAGCGGCGGAAAATTACGCGCGAGACTCAGTGCGGTCCGCTCAAGCAACCGGAACAGATCTTTTGACCAACCCCCCAATGCTGAACCCGATGATGTATAGCTTCGAGATGTCGGTATTTATTTTTGCTTCGAAAACACGCTGCCGCTTGGCTCTTTGGGGAACATTTGGATGTCACTTCAAACTCGCCTGATTCTGGGCGCATTGTCCGGGCCGATAGAGTCCCTGACCGCTTAGGAAACGCAGGGCACAACGAGTACCGAGCACCTCATTAACGCCCAGCAGCCAATCGAAGTGCGTCATTAGCCGATAAGAGCGTTGAAGAACCAATCACGAAGCAGGAAGAGTGAACATGATGTGCCAAGCCCTGCGTTTCTGAAGGTCTCAATGACTATAATGGTCGGCACTTGGACTTGTGAAAGCAGCGTATGCATTCCTTGCGGGTTTTCAAGTTGTGGCCAACCGCTCAACCAGAAGATACACGCAATAAGCTACGACAGTTGGGATATTCTCTGGGAAACAATGTTTCTTTTTCTTTTTTAACCCAAAAGATTAAAAGAAAGAAAAAAAAAAAAGCTATACGAAGTTTGGTGTCGAGTGAATTAAGGAAAAAAAGTCCGCCTTTACAGCGACAATAGGGTTCCTGCTGTGCATTGGATAGCAGTGCTAACGTGTTACTTCTCGCCACTTTGGTCGTTGACCTTACAAGTTTATAATGGTGGATGCGAGAAGTATATTCGGAGTTTCTCCTTTTTTTATCAGGAGGGTCGAAGCTCCGATCCGTGTTTTGTCGTCAACGTACGATCGTCTTGCGTGTACATGTTTCGCGCCTGGCAATGGGGTCGAAATGTTGCAAGACACATGGAAGGTTTGACGTGGACAAGGTGACACACCAAGAGACTGCATGGCGGAATAAATTATGCTGCTTTCTTTGACGAATACTGATCAGAAAATCGTGGCAATTTAAAGTTATCGTCACGCCCGAACAGTTAATTTCCTTTTTTCTAGCTCTCACTTAGAAATTGAGTAATTGAGTCAATAGCTTATCTGCAAAGTAATCTCATACCCCCCCCCCCAAAAAAAAAAAAAATGGAATGAAAACTACAAATATTTACAGATTTACTTTGGCGTGGCAATGATGTACACTTATCTGTTCACATGTCGAGCTCAGATTATTATGTTTAGAAGCCTTTTTCCAACTCCATAGAGTAAAAGCCTCATTAAACGAACCGCTTGGCACGATTGCATGCTTAAACAATTTTGACGCTCTTCATAACACAACATCCCGATGATACGTGCGTATTTATGAAAAGTAGATATATGGTATATCTGATTTCTATAGCCCACAAGGAAATATTTTCAGACCTTCGAATGTTGCCGTCGTACGTACGTGATAAATCTTGGTGTTGGTCCTCACTGCATGATAAGAGCCGGCTTCCCTCTTCTTTGTCGCCAAAGCTGTGCCGTTAGCCAACCTCCGAATTTATTTGACATGTAGGTTAGTGGATTTAAGCGTAAGTTAACGAAAAGGTGCTAGGGCGAGACAGATTGAGTCATTGGTCTTCACAGATTCCATTGTGGGTTGTTCTTTTGGGCAATACAATTCAATGAATGTTACTCGGAGTGCAGATAAGAAACATAAAGAAAGTTTAGCGCAACGAACTTATAAACTCCTACCAGTACGTTTCGGGAACCGCACCGCCACTACTGCTAGCGGCCCGGCACTACTACAGTTTCGAATTCCTAGGGTTGCAATAAAAGGGGTACGGAAACAAAATGACGTGAGCGGGAGCTTTCTACCGCTCGCATCGAAGTTGGCCAGCAGCGAGGAGCGCAATGCGTATCGCGCTCGTGACGTCCATAGTTCATGCACGGCCAAGGTATAGGGAGTATTCACTGGCGGCCATAGCTGTGTGCGCGAATGCTGAGCGTGTGCCGATGGCGAGCTTCCACGGTTCTTTTGTAACGTGCATTCCGCACCCTCAAGTTTGCCGGTCTTCGCAGCCTATTGATGTGAGCTCGTTCTGGGCATGCGCTCTAAACGGTGACCTCAAATATGGCGTCCAGTGAATACTCCCTATACTGTAGTTGCGAGCCTTGCCGTTTGGTGGCGTGAACGCGTGACAATCTCACCTAATAGTAATATCAGAGGACTGTACGCCTTATGGCCTACGCTAGAGTTTCTGTATAGGCTCCTTGTGGGAGCCAGAGTGTTCGTCTGTTTTTCATGTGCCGCCGCGCCACTATTCGCCGAGATCGATCACATGAGGAGCAAATAATCCTGCGCCGTGCAGAAAAGTAGACGCTGCAAGCGCCTCGGCGTATGTGTCCCCCAGCTCTTGCCTCCTTCTGCTCCTTTCCTGTTTTCCATGCGCGGCGCCACTATTTGCCGAATTCCGTCATGTGACCGGCCGGAATGGACGGAGCACGGCTCCTATACGCGCGAGGAGTGGCTTTCCCGTATCACTAAGGATTTCAAGATGGCTGAACGCGCAACTCTAGCTCCCGCAGGAAGCCTATACAAGAACTCTAGGTTTTATACATAGCTTGCCCGTAACGTCATTCGCGGTCATGCCGATATTTTATGAGCCCCGAGCGTTTGATTCACCGTGTTAGTTTCACAGTGCAGGAGTAGTAGCTCGAGGGAACCAGCAAGTAGAAATAACCATCAGTACAGCAATGGCGACGCATGCAAGCTATGTAATAAGGTATTCAGCAGGGTGCCATATTTGAGCGCGCTGTTCACAGCGCACCCAGGGAGAGAGAGAGGGGGGGGGTGGAGGGGGAGAGTGGTATGGTTGTCCTGGCAGAGGTGCCCCCATCCTCAGATCAAGCTTTTACTTAACGTCTGCAAAGAACGGCGACCTTGATCGTGTGGAATTACGCGTTAGCGTTCTCCTTCGTCACATTCAGGACTAAGTAACCCCACGAGCGATCCATACTGACGCGAACTGGCGTTGCTTCTTAGGAACTCATAACGTGGTGGTATGACAACGGAGCTTCACAGTCCGCCACCAGACGCAATTCTGAAATCCGTTAAATCGTTTTAACTTTTAAGGTGGCGGTCCCGCGGCCCCAACCATAATACCGGTGGCAGCTGTGCGAACGTTCCTGTTTTCGGTGCAAATGTCGTGTCTGTGCGCGCATCACGTATTTCTTTTTTTTCTTCTTTTTTGTGCAAATAAATAGTTAATATATCATCAGTGTCTTCGTGCAGAAACGCCATGTACTTGTCAAAACTTACCGCGCAATAAAAAAAAATAAGTGCAAGTTTTTATATTTTCAAGGACGTGCCTTTAGGCATTCCGCGTTTCTAGACTTGTAATGCATCCAAGTAGCGTTCTTAATTTTTTAATCAATCAGATAAAGGACTCGTGTGGTCCTGTATTTAGTGTATTTTTTAATTCGTACACTCACAGTTTTTCATATTTATTTAAAAAGTGTCCTTTTTATACGATTTTGAAGCGTCATAAGTAAGCTTCACATCATAACGCAACAACGACATTTAAGAACATGCTCCGGGTAAACATAGGAACGTCAGCATTAAAAAAATTAAAAATATATATATTAGACGTGCAACACCAGCAGATTTTTCGTAAACACCACTTTAATATAATAACATTTTAAACAATTCCCTTAACGCGTTCTCGGTCTTCTCAAATAGCATTCTAGCATCCGATCTCATTTTTTTTTTTAATTTCATGTTAGAGTAACTAGGCTGGTTCTCTGTAAGGCTGGTCTGGTTGTATTCAGAGTCAGATTTGTTTAAAATAATTTTAAATCATGGGACTATTTTGAAGCTCCACTACCTATATAGACGCAAGAAACCGGTTTCAGAGAAGGGGACAGCTATTTAAGCAACCATTATTTAATTGGAGCTTTTGTCATCCTAATTAAAATCACTTTCCATGTTTGCTATTTTTTTAAAGCGGACTAACTGTCCGAAACATCAAAAAGAACTTATGTTGTTGCAGGCGACGTGCACTTGCGCCAGCTTTTGAAAGGTGGTTGAAATTCGAGGTTGACAAGTTCAGGAAAAGTGGCGCTGATTCTGTCCCTGATGCGGAGGATTCTTGTCTCAAATATTTTCTCGTTCTTCCTCGCCCTTGCAGTGAATCACAGTTAGTCTTGGGGAAAAAAAGAAGCGCGAAGTCGTCACAAGGGTCACGAGCAGAGTTCTGGAAAACACCTAGTGCCTATAAATAAGCTATTTAATGGTGCCTGCCATGTTCCGACACCACGAAAGGTGGAAATATTGAACTACGTATAATAGCGACGACGAAGTGGAATTTTTTCCCCTTCACTTCAAGATAAACAAACATACAATTTTAAGGTTCAAGGTTTCCAACCCCGTCGGTTCTATTATGTCCGTCATCGTGCAGGGATTCTTCAACTTTCAACATTTCTCGAAAAAAAAAAAGTTGGGTTGTGTGTATGTTTATACAGCCTAGAACGTGGTCTGCCTCAACGGGCGACGAGTCTCCCAGCTGTAGATGAGAAATTTAGCCAGCGCAGTACAACCGCTAGCCTGGGGTCTTTAACGTGCATCACGCAGCAGTGATACACGACCGCACGCCGGCACGATTTTCTCGTAGACAACTATCTCGTACACTCACTCTACTCTTAGAGAACTCACGGAGAGTAAGTCCGAAACGCAGTGACGGCATCACGGTGAGGCAACAAAAAGCCAGTCATCGTGGCTTAAATCTGACGCTCAGGAAGAGGGTCTGATCAACCTATTTCCCGTGATGTGCACAGCCATAAGCATTGCACATGGGCGAAACCCTCCTTAGGTCGTCTTTCTTTGAATTAATTCTTATTTCATTTACTGACATACTATTGCTGTCAGACGATCAGCTTCCACGGTGTTGGTTTAATAATGCGACGACTCCAAGCTTCCACTGTGCGCTTTACACCCACCATGACTCTTATACTATGCAACTAATGATAAGCAACTAGGGTCGCCTTGCTAGAAACAGCGTCTCAGCTGAGACTGAGACGGGGGCCGCTGACACTAATGACGTCACTGCGCCCGCATATCCACCGCGCCGCGGCGCAACACCTTCTAGATATCAAAGCCATAGTGCTGAATGAGATGGTGTCATCAAAAAAGGCCAACGCTGGGCCCAAATTGGACACGACGATTACGTCAACGTTCGGCTCAAAGTTCAAACTTGACTCGAAGCCGAGCGCTGCGCAGCACTCGTTTCCAATCTGTTTCCAGCGTTGGCCTTCTCTGATCACGCGATCTCATTCAGCACTAAGACTTTGTTATCTAGGGGGTGTTGCCCGGCGCCTCCTCCTCTCTGGCTCCGCGCCAGCTGTGCGCGTGACCTTGACGAAAACCAAAGGGCTCGTTTTGACAAAAATCCGGCGGTGTCTTTCAGTTTGTCAGCTACGAGGAGAGAGGGAGGAGGGGAGAGATTGACACGTGCTGACGTCAGCGCTTCGGACCAATGGGAGCGTCGTACGCGTCACCCTCTTCCCCTCCTTCTCCCTCTCTTCCTGTAGCTGACAAACGAAAGACACCACCGGGGTTTCGTCAAAATGAGCGTTCTAATGCTAACACGTTAAAACAACATGATCTAGGGTAATTTTCTTAAATGAACGACAGCGCAAACATCAAGCTTGGCGGATTTTTTTTTTTTTGCTTTAAAGTTGATGTTAATTGAAGCGGCCAAGGCGAAATCTGGCGTTTCTTCCACCTGTCAAAAATAGCTTGTCTGACCTCTCGCTGTGGTTATCGCACTGCTGTACTAGAACTCTTTTGTGACACTTTCAAGATAGATTTTATGAAGATAATGATGATGATAATAATAATAATAATAATAATAATAATAATAATAATTATTATTATTATTATTATTATTTATTCAGAGCTGCACCAATCTCCAAGTTGATTATCGAGTCAGGTCAAAGCCAGCAGGGCTTGTGGGACCTGACTCAACATTAAAAATAAACCAGCACTAAAATTAATTTAGAAAACTAGTATTTTCGAATTATTGAGAAAAAAAAGAGAAGTCGAACTGTCTCCCTTTGATGAGGCAAAGTTTGGCAAGTTCTTACATGTGACCTACATAAGGTATTTTAAGAAAGTTGATATATCAACAAAAAGCTCGAACATAGCTCTTTTAGTGCATATCAAGCTAATAATATATGTATGAAATCAAATGCAATATATACAGTTTTTTTGTGTTGTTTTCCTTTCACCGCAAAAATAAACTACACATGGCCGAATGCTCATTCTCCATCCAAATATGTAGCGCTAGAGGTCCAAACCAGATGTCGAAGTTTCAGCACTAACCGGTACTTTATTCGACAGTTATACGGAATTTTCTTAAAAATTTTAATACAAAAATGCCGGCCGACAAAGCTCTCCAATACATCTTATTGCGCCAGTTGCCGAAAACGGGCAAAAATGAACCCCATTTTCTCATTGAAATGTTGAGGAAATCACTTATAACTTCTAAATGACATTAGTGTTGAAACTTTGGCATCTGGTATCGGACCGCCGGTGCTATATTTTGGCAGAGAATAAACGTTCGGCGATGCGTGTAGTTTATTTTTGCAGTGAAAAACAAGTAAATATTTGAATGAAAAAATGTTTCCAAAACGTTAAGAAATTTCAAAACCAATTTTCTTAAAAACACATTTTTTAATCTTCGTGTTTCACTAGTAAGAGCGCATGATTGTGTTTTATTAGAAAATATCAACAGAAGATACGGTATTTTGTCTGTTTGCATGAATGCAATTGAAGCTTGAAACTTACAGAGTGCTCTGGGACAGCGTTCTCGCATCGGTGATATTCTGGACAATAGTCTGGCATTACTAGGGTTAATTACCTCAAAATACTACTTCAGACGCAGGACTAAAATACCTGAAATTGTGTGCAATGCAAAGTAAAAGTTATTTTACTCCGCAATGAAGCTTCCCAACGCACATTTCACAAGATTGAAGCCTTCTTTCGTGTTATATACACAAAATACTATATTTTATTTACATTTAACGAGAAATCACGATAATACCTTGGCAAATGAAGCAAATGTTAATAACACATTGTAATTTGTACAAATAATATCGAAATCATATTAAATAAAAATAGCTACATTTGAGCTTCCTGGTGATATAAAGGTAATTAAAATATCGTAAATAGGTCTCGCGTAAGAACTTGAAACACTTTGCCGAAAATCACCAAAGGAGATTGTTAGACATTGTTAGCCTGGGTTAACACGCGCACCGGTGATTCACGCGCGAAGTAGAAAAGCCCTTTTTTAAGCAGCATCCCCTTTTCGATAAACGGCGTTTCTCTGAACTGAGGCTCTGTTTTCTCTAAACCGTGCATCGATAAAAGGTGCCCGTTCTCTAAAACGTGCTTCGATGAAATGGCATTCGATCAACCGTAGTAAACCCTGTCAAGTTATGTTCCCATCATTTCGCTTCGAAAGGCAAGTATAGCTCTCAAGTTTTACAGTGCACCTGGCCTGCGAAAGCGAATATTTTCACGTCGCGTTTTAACACTCTAAAAAAATCCCGTGGGTCTACTTTCCCGCACAACACTCGGAGAGTCAATCACCGCAACTTACGGAGGCAGCTCAGCGAATGACAATGCCGAAACATATGTTTAAACCAAAAAACGCAGTCTGAGTTGTGACATTAAGCAATGTAAAACGTCACGCTTGCATTGCTTAATGTCACAACTCAGACTGCGTTTTTTGGTCTAAACATGTGTTTCGGCATCGTCATTCGCTGAGCTGCCTCCGTAAATTGCGGTGATTGGCTCTTCGAGTGTTGTGCGGGAATGTAGACGCACGGCCTCTTTTAGAGTGAATGGTGCGTCATGACGCTCACCCACCTTGCTCGCCGATACCATGCGAAAACAAGAACTGTAAAGCTGGAACTACTGCGTATTTATTTAGTTGGTTTTTTAATCCCCTTAGTCGCTTATTTCCGCAGGTCGGCAGTCGCTGACGAACGCTTGTATTGGACCCGGTGAACCGTGGCTCGTGCATGACGGAGCGCTAGAACGCCGCTTTCATGGTCCCGTCTTGCAAGCGCTGCAGACGTTTTTAGACGGTGGCAGAATAGCAGACGGACGAAGGCAAAAACGGACGCCGATGCGCAGCTTTCATGTCCGCGTCTTACGGGCATTGTAGACGATGATAGACGGTGGTGGAATAGCAGACGATGCCCGAGGCTTCCGCGCGTCTGCTCGCACGACAAGCAGGCGGTGTTGATTAAGTACCTTTCCTGTTCGTTGCCGACACGGTTACAATAGACCAATAACGAATCGAAATGATCCTCTGTTGGTGATAGAGAATCATCTGGATTCTCTATCGGTCTGTTCCAATATAATTATCTCGCGGTGTGTTGTCATGCAAAAACTGCGAGTGACGGTCATTCTTCTTAAGGGTGCCCGGATCTTCTCATCTAGCTCAAATATGGTGCCTGCAGCGCGTCTGCGACGGCCTGTTTACCGCATCCTCAAATATTGACTCTCGATTGCAGCCTGATGACGCCCTAAAAGCGTTATGCTGTTGCCTGTCGCAATCCTGGCGGTGGCACAGCAGCAGAGGAGGATGCAGCAGACGCCCGTTCTGCTGCAGGTCATCCCTCTGCAGACAGACAGTCGATGGAAACCAAAGCAGGCATGATTTGGGACACCACGACGATAGCGACCCTTGCGTCCGCTCGCCTTTCGCGTCAGCAATTTCACGAGAAACCGCCAGGATCGCAACACCCGCTTACCGCACGCCGGCTCCTGTGAGGCACTTTCTTGCCACTTCGGGACAACTCCCGATGCATGTGTGGAATAGGACGGTAAATACATCCGTCGATGACGCAACGCAGGCACCGTACTTTAGAGGATGCGGCCGGTTCGCATATATACAGGTGCTTCTGGCGAGCATCCGTACTGTACAACTTGGTGTGCGGATATTTTTTCGTCAGGCTGCCCTAATTAATGTGATCAAGACGCACTACTAGTCAGAGTGAAGGTTGGTGTTCTACACGATCTTCATAAATAATAACTAAATATTGCTGACCGGGACATGTTATCGTTAACAAAAAGTAACGAAGTGGCCACTTCCTCGGCGGAAAAGCTCATGAGTTCCTAGAAACGACATTACATGTAATGCGTTACGGACAAGTCCGCATGAAACTGAAGCATCTAAAGGTCCTTTTCGTCGCGCATTTGTTCGCCACCGTCGTCTTCGTGCTGGTCAAGCTCTATCAACAATTAAATTAAGAGCGATATGTTGGTAAAGACTACGCACTTGCATTGCACGAGTGTGCATACGTAAGAGACGGGGCATTCCATTAAATGAATCCCATTCTAATCATCTTGAAAACCCGAGACGGGTAAACAAAGAGGGGACAACACACCGAGATGTTGAAAGCTCACCAGCTCGCCTGCCAGGCGAGCTGGTGAGCTTTGGCACCAGCTGCATTGGCAGCAGCTGGTGCGCGCACCAGCTGCTAGCAAAAGTTGTTGAATTGGTAATGGATGATTACTCAATATATTACTTTAAAAATCCCCGCATGCAACACTGCGCGCGTTGCATTATGGAACCTCTTTGGCCGTGGAGAGAGTGGCATGGTTTTGATTTCGATTGCCCCGTTAACGAAGTAGCGTATCTCAGCACTGTATAAAAATAAAGTCAGCACTTGCTTGGATTGCACCCATTCATCATCGTGAGAGCCCCCCATAAAGATATGGACCTGCAGCGGCCGTAAGGACCTTCCTAAACTTAGCGAGGAGTAAGTAAGAGCAAGGCCTGCCGTGTCCCATACCTATCTGGCAGTCTGGCTAAGACTCCAGAGTGCAGCATGACCCGCTCGGGTCAAGGATCGTTTAAGAAGCCTGGGGCATTAAGGCGATAGAACCGGATGATCGATCCACTGCAATTTTTCTTCTTTTGTTTACCTGCGCACAAACTCTGGTACGTCGAATGCCGCCCCACCCTCCCCTCACACACACACATACACAAAAAAAACCTATTCCAGCATTCTATCTCTATTGGTAGACAACACCATAAACTTAAAGAAAGTCACACATTCGAAAATGCATGCCCTGTATTTGGTCGTGGCGGGATGTCGTGAATTGAGGTTGGCAAGTCAAACTCGAAGCGGTGGCAAAAAGGTATCCAAGATGCTTTCCACGGCACTACGCCGCTAGGATCATATCGATTTTGGGAGCGGTCTATTCCAATCATAGAAACTTGACTGGTGACCCCTGCGTGCCAGCACTTGCAACGTGCGCGTGAACCAGATTTGATAGACTCGCAATAGACCTGTATGTATGTATGCGTATATGTTTATGCGGCGCTTGCTCTTTGCAACAAACGACTATAAAATAAACAGGACAAAAAAAAACCGGAGTATTGTCATTTTTTTAAATTTCACAGGTAGACTGCCCACAAAGCCTTAAGCCTCCGCTTCGTGCACGTCACAAACTTGGTCTCTTTGTAGCATGGTAGAATACGCCAAAACAACAAGGACGAAAACAAAGAGAGAACTAGACAGGACGCGGCGTATACGCCGCGTCCTGTCTAGTCTCTCTTCGTTTTCGTCCTTGTTGTTTTGGCGCATTCCACCATGATGCAAAACCAACTAGCCCAACTAGCCATATCCTCTTTTGTAGATACAGGAGCTTGCTCGATGCGAGTACTGACGCCTGCTGCAGGTTCCAGTGCTGAACACTCGAGAAGCAAATGTTGTACAGTTTCGTCCGCATCACTAGATGCACTCCACAGCATGTCCGTTACGTTGGTGTATTATCTTCTTCTGTATAGACGGGTACGCAAGGCACCACCGCGGGCCTCGGCGAGGGGTCTACTTCCCTACGTATTTCCATACCAGTAAATAGGGGCGATGGTGGTCTTGTAAGACGCGTAGAGGTGTATACTTGAATGCTCTTGCATGTCTGCCCTCCAGAGGTTCGCTTCGACAGGCTTTATATGCCCTCTAAACTTGGCAACCCAGTCTTCCTTTGTAGATGGCTCGTCGGTCATTGAGAAGGCACCGTGCTTCATCCAAAGACGAATGGTTAGACGCCTCTAGGTTGTGTGCACGATTTTTATATGAAGGTATACGAAAAACCTTCTCGCCCAGCACTCTCCATTCAAACGTCAAAGTCGGGTATTGTATTTTGCTGCTGGACTCACGTGCCTCCAAAGTGAACCATTCGAGATCTCCTTGAACAAAGTGAGTGGCAACCCTGCAGTGGCATCCTAGTGTCTGGCGTCCAATCTCTCTTTGTCGTCTTTCAATGTATTTCCGGATCTCGTTGGGTGTACACGCAACACCATTGGTGAAAGTCAATCTTGGTACAGCCACCGCTTTCCAAAGTTCTCAGGTTATTACATACTGGTCGCAGCTCCAAGGGCTTTTTCTACGTAGCATGTTCCGCTTTCTTAGTGCTGATGCCTTGAGATAACTCCAAGGTATCTGTCTCGAGTACTAAGGGGAGTTACGCTATCCTGGATGGTAAGGTATTTAAGGCCCTCGCCCTGCCCGGAAAACAGCACCACGGCTGACTTACTGGCATTGAAATACAGTCAAAGCTGAGTCGCTTCTTCTTCGCAGGTGGTCAGCAGTACCTTCATGTTTGCCACAATCGGCCATCAGTACAAGATGATTGGCAAAAGAGAGCCCGGAGAGCCGCCATTTAACCACGTCCCCGTGCTGTATGATGTTGTAGAGTGAAACCAATTCCTATTTTTTCCAGTGCCTTCTCAATGCCGGATGTATATAGTATATACAGAACGGGGGATAAGGGGCAGCCCGGACGTAGTCCCATGTGCACCGGAACATCAGCAAATGTCGCCCCGTTTAATGTTGCTATTACGTGGTTTCCATCATAAATACGCTGGATAAGTCTCACACAGGGTTCCGACATATCGAGTTATTGCAGCCTCCTGATTAGCAACAAATAAGGTACACAGTCGTATGCTTTGGCTATGTCCAAAAAGCAACAAATGGGGATGTCCAAAAGCAAAAAATTAGATTCCGCTTTTCCGCCCGAACAATCTCTATGCATTGAGTTAGAGTGAACAAGTTGTCATCCAGTCGACGATCCCTGCGGAAACCGTTATCCAGTTCCGTAAGAACACCAGCACCTTCAGCCCAAGATGATATTCGCCAAGTGACAATTGTCGCAAACACCCTGTATGACACAGCCGTGACAGTAAGTGGGCGGTAGTCACGCAGGTGTTGCTTGCGTACCCATACGGATGAAATGCTGGAGCACGGATTTTCGGACTCCAGACGTGCTGGAGTCTGTGCGCAGGAAACACAGGATGACGATGGTACGTGGAAGAAGAGGAATATCGGGCCGGTCATCGTGTTCCATCGTCTCCCCAATGTCCTAGTATTCTTAAATTATTCGTGAGCCGGGAGGGTCATGCTGAACTCTGGAGTGGTAGCTGGGCCTCCAGAAAGGTATGGCACACGCCAGGTCCTACTCCTACTCCTCGCTGTCTAGGCAAGCGCTTACGGCCGCTGAAGGTTAGTGTTTTGACGAGGGCCCACTCGACGACAAATGGGTGTAATGCAAGTGAGCGCGGACTTAATTTTCCTGCAGTGCTGAGATGCACTACTTCATGCACGGGGCGAACGAAATACAAACCGTGCCATTCCACTTATGGTCAACCGGGCCCCGTAACGTAAAGCGCACAGTGTTTTGTGCGGGGATTTTGGAAGTAGTCTATTGTAGCGTCTTACCCACACAAGCAGGGGCATGTCTGCGGCCAGATGCCCTGCTAACTTTCTGTGGTAATGAAGTCACGAATGCAGGTACCCCTGTGCTCGAGCACCTTCAACGCCGATCAAAGCTGCGCACGTGCACTCTTCACTTTTACTGAAATGTCACAGAATGTTGGGAATGCATGGTTAAAACTTAGACATCAGTTGATAGTGCAGTTGCTCAGCCTATAAAGCATATATCAAAATAACGCGCTCGCGGTTCATGTCTGGGAGTGTACTCCACATTACCTCGGATAATTAATTAATTCGGGAAATGGTTCCATTCGCAAAATCGGGTGAATTGTCGGGACAAAACCTTCGAGAATAGCAATCCACACGTCTATTGTTAGTACAAATTATAAACACACGACACAACGGCCGAAGAACTGAAAATCCGAGCGCGGAAGGTTAAAACTGCCTAGGATGATTATGATTTGATTTTCCAGCATTAATAGGGCTGTAACTTGGACGGTATATTGTGTCCTTCATTGTGCGGTATAACTAAAGCCCCCCCCCCCCCCCCTTAACAAATCCTTGATTTCCGAAAGCGATCTACCATGTGTCCCAAAGAGCGGCCAGGCTCTTTAAATCCACCGCAAAAATCGGTTTCTTAATGGCGAAAATAATCCCTGGAGAAGGGGAACAAGAGGGACAAAGGACAAACACAAATCTCCAAACACAGCTAGGTGACTGGTGCGCGACCGGCAGCTCGCTTGCACATTTGCATTTAATTGTATTATAATCGGTTTCTTAACCTATCGCGTTCCGATTTTGTACAGCGTTGGCCACAGGTGGTGCATTTTTTTCTATAAAATTCGCAAAGAGCAAACTTACCTGAGGAAAAAGTAAAAAAAAAGGCTCCTATGGAAACGTAGCGAGCCATCGGTCTTCAAACCATAGGTCGCCCTATGGTTTGAAGACCGGTCGCTTCGCTGCGTTTCCATAGGAGCTAAGCCTTTTTCTTTGTTTACTTTTTCCTCAGGTAAGTTCGCTCTCTGCGAATTTTATAGAAAAAATGCACCACCTGTGGCCAACGCTGTACAAATTCAGAACGCGATTGGTTAAGAAACCGATTTTTGCGGTGGATTTAAAAGCCTGGCCGCTATTTGGGACACGCAGTAGTATTAAGTAATATTGCGTTCCTTTCACTGTCTACGGAAGCATGACACTCATAAGCTCATTCCCCGCTGCAGAGTCATATAAACCAGGATACTGATGACCCTATCAAGAACACCAGCGTTTTCTGATGAAATCCCCGGTGGGTGCTATATCGCGCCAAACGTCGCCCGTTGGGCGGACGAAACGGGTCACCGGTCCTAGCTATCGTTGCAATTCTTTGCTTCGACAAGCGATTGCCGATAAGACAGGGCCTCTTTGTAAACAGAGGGCCGAATATAAAAGAAGAAACATTTTCCACGGAGGGCGTCACGAGGCAAGGCTTCGGCTGTGCCAAACCTGAAGTCTGGTGATGGACCGCGGCAAACCACTCCAACGTGTTCGTTGATGGGGAAATATTGGGAGCAGACATCCAGACCGCCCCGCCCATGGAGACATCGGCTTGGACAGGGCCGCCCCGTCCATCCATCTCCCTGCAGGCCCCGGCAAATGACGTGTCTATTCGCCCCCTAACGGGACCATTTTCCTCCACAAAGAACCACCTTCTGCGAGATGCGCGCCGAAACGTATAACGTCGGCGCGCCGAAAGAATGTACGTTGGTAAATAAGATATATTCATTTGCGGCGTCCAGCGAAAGATCCATTTCAATAGGCGTTTTAAGAAGGGAGGTTAACCGTGTTCCTTTCTCTCCTCCGGTTATCCCCAGGACATTTGACTCACAAGTCAAAGGATTATTCCTCGAGTGCCATTGTGTCCATAAACTTATTTGCACTGTCTCAAGAACAAATTTTCGTACATACAAGTTTTTGTTTCTTCTAACCTTAACAGATTTGTTTACAAAAAAAAAAGAGCCGCGAAAGCTACTCTAATGCGGTTTGTGCAGATAGGGTACACGGCGAGGGGGACATAATATAGGGGCTAATAGTCACGATATGTATAGTCATTAACTAAGTATGTTAATCAACTTATTAAAATAGATATGTTTCCAATTGGAAACTTGCTGAGCATCATTAAAAACCACTAAATCAAATATTAAAAAACATTATTTTGAGCATGTGGGAAGCGCAGTAGTGCGCTAAAGTTACCACTCGTGCAACATGCACAAGGTTGGAGCTATGATAAGAGGCAGAAAGACCGCGCGGGCGCCTTATCGCACCGGTAACCTTGCTCTTGCTGCACGAGTGGTAACTTTAGAGCACTACTGTGCTTCTCACGTGCTCCAAGTGTTCTAGAATTGTATAATTTAGTGGTTTTCGATGACGATCAGCAATTTTTTCATTGGGACCATATGTTTATTTGTACTAATTAAAACGTTAATGAACGTATTTTAGTTAATTAGCCGACTTATCGTGACGAATCGTCCCCTATATTATGTCCCCCTGGCCATAGAACTCCCCTGCACAAACCGAATTAGTGTAGCTTTTATGGCTTTTTTTAAACAAATCTGTTAAGCTTAAAAAGAAGAAAAAAAACCTTGTATATCCGGCAGCGATCCCTAAAATTGCACGTTGATTTAAGCGGGATACGGTCCATTCGTCACATGCGCACTCGTCACAGGACGATTGGTCACAGGACGATTGGTCACAGAGGAACATTCGTCATAGGATGACTCGTCACGCGGGCAACTGGTCCCACAATAGTTCGTCCCCAAGAAAATATATTGTTCTATCTGGTTCGGTTTACAAAGTGGGTCACCTCTTATCTTAGATAGTAATAACTCCTGGAGAAGGGCATTATTATCATCATTCTTTTCCAGCTCGCTTGCACCTTTGCAATAATTGCATTATCATCTTAACTTAGCATGTCTTTCGCTTCTCAATGACGAAGAATTTGTAACAAACGTTTTAGCGTCTGGTTCGGTCCCGAATAATGAATGTTGGTTCGGCCGGACAAAGTGGGTCACGTCTTACCTTAGCATGTCTTTCGCTTCTCAAGAGCGACGAATTTGTAGCAAACGTTTTAGCTTCTGGTTCCCTCCCCAACGGTGAATGCGGGGGCCATTAAAGAGCGACTATCTTTTTAACCTCGAACAGCATTCGAAAGGATCGAGGTGATCGCAATAGGGAGAGGTGGAGCTCTGCTGTTTCACGAAGGGTTCTCGTAGTCATGCAGCAGAAAAAATAATGATACGTTTTATTGGATTTGTAAGAGAAGAGGTATATGCAAGGCAGAAGTAACAACTGATTTGGCTGCCAGAAGGGTAATTGCTTGTTCAAGCCAGCAAAGGCATGGGGGGCCCAAGTGAGATGAACCTGCTGATCATATCATGAAAAGAAAAGCGGTTGAGTGCCAAAAACTTTCGTATGTTGAGTATTGCAAGATTTGCTTTTTAACCATTGGTTCATGTCACAGTGGGAAGTCGTGAAAACTCCTCATCACGGAATATGGGCATTTGTGGAAATTTACATTTTACTATCGTCCCCTGCGCACTCGATGAGACCAGTTGCCCGCGTGACGAGTCATCCTGTGACGAATGTTCCTATGCGACGAATCGTCCTGTGACCAATCGTCCTGTGACGAGTGCGCATGTGACGAATCGTCCTCATCCCGATTTAAGCGGTGAAAATAAAAGCAGGATCTTTTGCTTTTGCACAGAGCACTTAAAAAAGAACTGCGCCTGCGAAGGAGAGACTGAAAGAACACTTCCAATTTGTTTTGTTTTATTGGCGACAAAGAAGCTTCTTGGTCAGTGGCGTTGTGTGCGAATATACTTGGGTCCAATAGTGCCAGTAAGCTTGTGTAAGTGAGAAACATTTCTATTCAATATTGTTGCACGGCCCCTTTAAAAGAGTAAGGAAAATACTTGAGGCAACCCTCAGCAACAAGGTAATGAGGGTTACAGTAAAGCAGGTTATTTTTAATTCACGCGAAAGGAAGGAGTTTCAGGAAACCATGTTTCCGTTAGAGCGTTTTAGGTTCTGAAAGATCTTGTTACTTCGAAGTATGCTTCCAATATTAAGCCGTAGCGTTATGGGGTCTTACAAAACTATTCGCGAAAATTCGTTTGCTTTTCAACGTTCGCGCGAAGCAAATACTGTGGTTTGTGTATCGTTTTTTTTTTTTTCAGTCTATAAGTCGAGATTTGGTAGATGTCGCACGCAGTTACGGAGATCTGCGAAGGATGGCACGCGGAGTCGCGATAGACGCAAACCGATGTCGCCACGCTGGTCGCGCTTCGGACAGTCTTCGGACTGCCGGAAGAGCAGCCCATCGGTGGGTGCTGTGCCACTCCTTCTTTGTCGTAAATGTGGGAAGGGCCTATATCGTGCAAAATTAAGGTTCATACATAAAAAAAAAATTAACCGAATTCGCGCCGTTGTAGTTGATGCACCGATGGAAATCTCGGAAAATAAACCGCGACTTATACACCAGAACATTCCGTAGACTCTTCTTAGCCCATCATTTTCCTGGTGGGCGCCCAATACCTCGTTCCAAAATCCCGTATTTTAGACCAATTTACAAAGGGGTCAAATATTCTTCCCGCGTGCAGGACACGCTGGAGACCGACAGGTGTCGTGTAAACCTATCAAAGCTCAGAGTCGCCAAAATTGTCTTTGGACTGTCCTTTGCGTGCGTAAAAGGCGCACGAAAAGGTTACAATGCGTACACACTCCCCAAGTTTAGAGGCTTTTGAACGCGTCCCAAGGGTTACACAAACCAACCAGGAACAATAAACGCCAAAGTGCAAGTTGCTGTCGCAAATTTAAAGCGCGTGCCGCTTCTCTCCACTTTCGATCGGCGCGCGTCAGATATTCCCAGTATCGCCCCTACTTCGGGGCTCTTCTCACCGACCGTAAATAAAAGAAAGAAAGTTTAAAAAAAAGCTAAAGTAAAATCCTTCGAAGACTGCCTACCTCAGAAAGCAGTGTTGGCACTCTCAAAACGGGAAAGTGGAGAGAGGGGGGAGTTTACTAAATTGTTAGGGACAGGAGGGGAAAAAAAAAGAAAAAAGGTAGCAGCGACCGAGGGAAAACAAGCGGAGCCCAGCTTTGCGCGCCAGGCAGCACCGATTAAGTTGAAAGAGTCGCGGAGACTCCAGCGTAGGCTCGGCTGCCACGGGCGTCGGCGTCGGCGGCGACGTCGCCGTCGTTGCCAACGCCGCCGTCATGCCAACAACGTCATGCCCCCCCCCCCCCCCCCCAACGGCAGCTCGAACTGGAATTCAAGGCACGCTCCACTCCATAGAGCCTCCAAGGAGAGCGCCCGAAACTTCCCCTGAGAATAGGATAGCGTAGGCAAGCTCCCGACTTCCAAGCAAACAAAGATCCTACGGCGAAGCGCGGGAGCGCGCCGACGCACACGAGAAAAACTGGGCGCGCCGGAAAACGGCAAAGGGGAGAGAGGGGAGCGAGAAAAAAGAGGGCCGCAGAAAATAAACGGAAACCTGGCGTGGCATCGGACCCTCTTTTTCGCGTCCTTCTTTTTTTTTTCACTCCCCCTTTCTTTTTATATGAACACATGGAGGCAGCTCAATAGAATCAATAAAAAATTGAAGAAAGAAAAAAAATTGTTCGAACACAAATTGAGGGACACAAGCATACAGAAAGAGGGACCGAGAGAAAAAGCGGGAAGTGCGAAGACTGGAAGGCGAAGAGTTGGAGAAACAAAGCTTCGATGTAGGTATATAGAGGAAATGGGCTAGAGGGGGTTTATATTGCCGCAGCGCTGATTTCTAGCTCACACGTGAAGAATGCGGAGACGCGTCGTTGTTTTTGTCTTCCTCCCACTTGTTTTCTATTGATGCCAAGGATACTACACGGAGAAGAAAGAAGGAGAAGACAGCGAAAGCAAGCTTCCACACACACCCCCTCTCCCCCTTTTCTGCTGGCTTCGTTCCTGTTTTTTTTTTTTTTCCACAATGACAACAGACGAGCAGAACGAACGCCTCCACTTTCTGCTCGCTTCTTGACTACGACTGGAACGATCTCGATCAGGAATGTCATTACATTCGTTCTGTTGATAGGGAACAGACAAAAAAAAAAATACAACACGCAGGCACGAAGAAAACAGTTAAGCCTCTTGCACCATTTCAAAAGGTGTACGCCAAGGTAGAAAAAAACGTGAATATTTCGCCACCCTCTTTTCCTCTCTGCGTCTCTCGTGCTCCACCTCTTTTACCGCCTCATCGAACTTTCGCTTCCCGAATTTCTTTACACAGCGTGCGGCGTTCTTTTGAGAACTCCCCCTTTTATGAATTCTCCACATGGCGCAGGAAAGTCTTATAACATCCCTTTCTGCGTTCAAAACAAATTCATTCGTATCACGCTCCTCTTTCAATTAAACGAGATCAGGAAATAAGCCACAGGAAGGTGGTGTTCTCCCATCATTTTCTGCGCGGTTACTATGCAGGCAGCGGAAACGAAGACCCGCACATTTTAGCGCGCATGTGTCGAGAAAACAGCTCCCTGTCAAAAATCTTGTGCTAATTGTTCGAGGGTCAAGGGCGAAACCGCCATCAATGTTCGTTTATTTGACGACACAAGAGAAACCCAAACTGGATACTGCTAACTGCCCGGAAACTATTTTTTTTTTAGTAAAAATATATTTTTTATTAGCCAGCAATATAAATTTTTGTTAGACTTCATTCTTCTGGCTTGAGTATATATTCAGCAAACATCGAAAATTCACGTAGATGTTATATTTTTGCCTCCGAAAACACATATTCATCTTGGTTCAAAAGAAAAAAGAAAAACAACAACAACAACAAGAACCACGAGGACATCTTAAATTTTCCTTTCATGCCACTTTCCAGACGAAACAGATTTTTTTTTTTTGGGCACGAAGTGGATTGTTCGTTTTCCTCCTACTCGTTTTTTTTTGTTTTTTTTTTGTTTCGTGTGAGTTGATTCGCGTCTGCGCCATTATGAAAATTTCCCTAACACATTTTGAACGGCATGTTACCACTGCTCTTAAAGTATTTATTCACGAAGAATCCCTACAAATTTTGCTAAAGCATTGAACTCTCAGTGTAGCCCAAATTCTTTCGTGCACAATGCGTAAAGATAAAAAAAAGAAAAAAAAACTATAGCATTAACGCAACAGTACCATTTGGATCGGAGCTGGACACCGGTCATCGAAATAGATTAGTTGTATCGTACAAGCTTAAATGTTTCTACGCACAGTCACGGCGGTCAATGCTCCCAAAGACAAACGGTCAATTTGGGCTGATGGAGAATGGCAGGGCGGATCAGCGACTCGGAGCGCTCGAGACGAACATAAAATAAACCTCGATGAGAAGTATGCGTCGTGATCAAATAGGCCTCGGTTGTTCTCGAACCCACGTGCCTGCGCGCTCTCTGCGCTCCGACGGAAAGCCCCGCCAGGCAGCAAATTTATTCCGAGGAGACATCAGCAATTAAGGATAACGAGACTGGCCGCCTATTGGCAGCGTCACGTCGTTTGCGTAACGCGGGAATTCTTTCTGACTGCGGGAAAATTGAGGAGCGAAGTGTACTGTTGGTAGCCGGAGAGCAGTGCAGGAACCTCGATTAGAGAGTTCACGCGAGTCCGGGGAAACACTTATCGGCTCTTCTTTTTCTAAGGACCAGTCGCTTTGTGCTTGCGCCCGTAAATTTAATGTACGAATCAAATAAGGGATAGTAATTGGTATTTAGGCACGGTAGGTGGGGCGACCATTTATAAGAGAGCGTGAGAGGGGGGGGGGGGTACAATTAGGTGCTCGCATGTTTCAGGCAGTTTCTCACTCAAAACAAAGTGGCTGAATTCTTCTGTAGCAGTCATGTTCATTCTCTCATTTAGTTTATCTATCGGTAGCGACATTTGAAACTTATAATTTAGAGAGCTAAATTGACATAGTCACCTCTTAATGACTTTTCAAGTTCAGGGACGATCCGAAAGATTTATTCATGTTAAGTATTCTTGCGAAGATATATCCATGTTATTTTCTTGCTTTCTTGTTCAGAAGATCTATTCGTGTTATTTTCTTGCGACGTGTCTTCAAAAGGACACTTATGTCGAGTTACTTGGCAACTTATAACGTGCTTGTCAAGTTACGGGGATAAAATAAAGTAACAAGAACCCATTCCCGCTCGTTCACGTTACTTTCCTTTATCCCCATGTCTATTTATTCTGCCTATCTAGAGAAAAGTCATAGGTTTCAAGTATGATTAACTGGGGTTTGTTCTTGTTGATTTTGTCTCTCGCTAATGGGGTACTTATCGTGGCATGTTTACACTGAAACTCAATATGTTCGAAGCACTTAACCTTGTCCGGGCACATTACTTTCCGAAGTCGGGCAAAGTGAGCCTGTCTGTACTCCGTTTCACCTTGTGTTGCACCGCAGGAAAGGCTACAAGCGCGAGCTCCTTGCTCTATGGCACACCTCGGCGGCACAAGCTCTCGTGCACCAAGGGCAGCTGCCAACGCTATGAGCTCCCGCTTCTATCCTTCGCTGCGGTACAACATAAGGTGAAACGGAGTATACCGTAAGTATTCACTTCTGCAGCTTCCGTTTGTTCTTTTTAGCTTAAAGAAAGGTTATCTAGCATGCTTTACTTCTAAACAAGGTACGCAGTAAGAAAAAAAAATGACATCGTTTGATCTGATGCAACTACTGAAAATACCAGCACCGCATAAGTCGTCCGCAGATTATTTTAAAACGTTCTCCAAGGCCGAACTGGACAAGTGCCCTTTCACCTTTCCCGGCCTATATTGTGGAGCGTGACGCGACGTGCGTAGTTCAGCTTGCACAACTATGCACGCTAACCTACAACGTCGCCTGACAGCACTTCGAAGGAAACCGACCAGCAACAAGAAAGGAGAAGACCGCCCTCCTCTCCCACTAGGCTGTTTCTCAGAATTTCTGGCCTGCCTGCCCAACCCCACCTATAGTCTGTTGCATGTTAAAAAAGCAGGACAAGTCACTCCCGCAGAGCTCTCATGCTCGCCTACGATTGGTGATTTGCTCTTCCCCCCCCCCCCCCCCCGTCGCATTCTCACCAGAGTTCGCTCTGCTAGATGGAAACAGTGGGGGACTTCATGGGAGGAGCTTGTTCCGCTTTTCCTACACCCTAAAAAAACGCCCGTGCGTCTACTTTCCCACACAACACTCGGAGAAGCCAATCACTGCAATTTACGGAGGTAGCTCAGCGAATGACGATGCCGAAACTTATGTTTAGACCAAAAAGGCAGTCCGAGTTGTCACATTAAGCAATGCAAGCGTGACGTTTTGCATTGCTTAATGTCACAACTCAGACTGCGTATTTTTGGTCTAAACATATGTTTCGGCATCGTCATTCGCTGAGCTACCTCCGTAAATTGCGGTGATTGGCTCTCCGAGTGTTGTGCGTGAAAGTAGACGCACGGATGTTTTTTAGAGTGTAACCTACAACACACTATAGATAGAAGGCCGTAGTGCTGACTTTGCTGCGTCACCGATTGGCGGTCAGCGCAGGTCACATGTTGGCAAAAAATTGTGTATCAGCGTACGGCTGGAACTGCCCACCAGTTCGCCTACGCGCCCTGACCCAAATGCGATGAACTAATTATCGAAGTTCCTTTCTCAGGAGTGTAAAACAGTTTCGAACTTTTCGCAATGACTAACTTTTTTCTTTGCATGTTTTTGCCACGCGTCTAACACAACGTGTAATAACACGTTGTGTTATTACAGTTAGAGTTATTTGCCAATTTGACAATGCCTGTTGTCATGATCTTTATGTGACCCTTTCTACAACCTTCCAGGACAGGTACTACCACTCTAAAAAAAAGCCCGTGCGTCTACTTTCCGGCACAACACTCGGAGAGCCAATCACCCCAACTTACGGAGGCAGCTCAGCGAATGTCGATGCCGAAATATATGTTTAGACCGGAAAACGCAGTTTGAGTTGTGACATTAGGGAATGCAAAACGTCACGCTTGCACTCCTTAATGTCACAACTCAGACTGCGTTTTTGGTCTAAACATATGTTTCGCCATCTTCATTCGCTGAGCTGCCTCCGTAAGTTGCCCTGATTGACTCTCCGAGTGTCGTGCGGGAAAGTAGACGCACGGGCTTTTTTTAAAAGTGTAGTATAAATATATAAAATACCAAAATAAATAATTGACTCTCACACCTCGGAAACGGTGTTTCTCTTCACAAATTCCAGACGAGTGATACAAATGCTTAGAGACCTGGAAGGAGTACGCCTGCTCGTCTGCATCACCCCTTAAACTCTTCAAGGTCAGAGTTCTCCGAAAGTAGGCAACATCATGGCACTGAATTGACTTCCACGCACTTCACTGCGGAATTGACGGAAATAAGTAGAGTTCCTGTATACAGTGTATAGGCTCCCTACGGGAGCCGAAGTTGCGCGTCTGTTTTCCACGTGCCGCCGCGCCGCTATGCGTCGAGAGCCGACCATGGATCTTATTATACTTATTATAAGTGTCATATACCGCCCCCTAACAGTAGTGACCTGTCCTTACAGCTCTAAGTGACTACGTGTCCACCCTCAAGAAAAAATACAGTCACCTAATAATTGCTGGAGACTTCAATTTGCCTCTGATTGACTGGTCTTGCCTCTTATCTCAAGACACCAATTGTTCTAGTTCTAATATATTTGTTGATATGGCTTTTAGTTGCAACCTACAACAAGTTGTTACAGAGTTTACACGTGTACAGGAAACTGCATCGTCCCTGCTTGACCTTATTTTTGTTTCCGAGCCGATTGCATCCTGCGAATATGACGTCCGTGTACTCAAGGGTATTTCGGACCACCTAATCGTTATCTTTGAGTGCATCTGGCCCAACAAGAGAGCCGCACTTGTGCCTGCTCGGGTACAGCATTATGTTTACGACTTTTCGAAAGTGAGTGATGAATTGTCCTTGACGCTCTTGAACTCGCCCTTGACTCTTTTAAAAATATGTGCTTTACGAATAACTCTACTATTGATGAATTGTGGCCCTTCGTCAAGGACACTATTGATCACTGTCTGCATACATTTGTGCCAACTCGTAGGGTTGTGTCTGGAAAACGTAACCCGTGGATTAAACGCGAAATTTTGCACTTTACTAGACAAATTAATCGATTAAAAAAGAAGTCGGCGCCTGTTGCAGACTTGAATGACAGACTGAAATTCATGATATCAAACGAAAAAGATAACTTTTTCAGCGTTACGTTGCATAACTTCCTCAAGTCATCACCAGCAAAATTTTGGAGATACCTATCACCGAAGAAACACTCTGTCAGCTCTCTTTCCATATCTGATAGTATACGCCATTGATACTGGCGTAATCGCGGAATGCTTTAATGATCATTTCTGGACGGTTTTTACCATTGACAATGGTGATTCGCCCTGCATGACATATGCCGTCAGCTTTGACCCCCTGCCAGATATTAACATTTCTTACGAAGGCGTCTTATCCTATCTCCTGAACCTTGATACTAAGAAGGGCCCTGAGGTCGACAGCATTCCCAATGCTTTTTTTGTCCGCTATGCTGAGTGGTGTGCAAAGTTTTTACATAAACTTTTTGAAGAATCATTGTCCTCAGGAAAGTTGCCACATGACTGGAAGTCAGCCGAGGTCATTTCCATTCATAAAGATGGACCCCGCCAACTAGTTAGCAATTACAGGCCAATTTCTATTTTATGTTTGTGTTCGAAGCTAATGGAGCACATTATTTTTAGACACATCATAAGGCACTTGGAGCTCAACCGGTTTTTTTGTCCCAACCAACATGGCTTTGGTAAAGGTCTGTCCATCACGACCCAGCTTAATGAAACGATTCGTGAATTTAGTACCCCTCTTAACCGTACCGGGCAAATTGATGTAACATTTATTGATCTATCTAAAGCATTTGACAAGGTGTCTCACATTAAGTCGCTTGTAAAATTACAGTCCACCTTGAGAAATTGTCATATAATTAACTGGCTACGAGGCTACCTAGAATCACGATTCCAGTTTGTTGAAATTGGCGGTTCATGATCTTTTCAGATGCTTCGGTAATATCAGGCGTTCCGCAAGGTTCCGTGCTTGGACCTCTCTTATTCCTGATTTTCATTAGTGGCATTACTCGTAACATTCCTGTGAAATTACGCTTGCTTGCCGATGACGCCATATTGTACACTCAAGTCCGTGATTCAAATGACCAAGTTCGACCTAATACTTGCCTTCGCAAAATTCAGGCATGGTGCTCGACCTGGAAAATGTCATTAAACCCCCCAAAAAGTGTCTACATGCACATTACTCGCAAACGCAAACTTCTAACTTATCAATACGCATTGGAGAGCCATATCCTTTCAGAAGTCTCGTCCTATAAGTACCTTGGATTTCTAAGTAGTAACGATTTACTTTGGAATACTCAGTTAACTACATAGTGCGTAAGGCACTATAGAAACTATGGTACTTGCGTCGAAATTTTAAACAAGCTACCATGGATATTAATCTGACCGCTTATAGGACATTTATTTGTTCAACTCTCAAATGTGCTGCGGTCGTATGGGATCCCTACACTGCACAGAATATTTCCTTACTTGAAAATGTACAAAAAAGAGCACTCCGTTTTGTTTTTAAGAAATATGGTCGTCTTGACTCAGTCTCAGCCCTTTATGAGCAGGCAGGCTTGCCTACATTGCAGCATAGACGTAAGGTGGACAGATTGAAATTTATGTTCAGTCTAAGTTCCGGTCATGTAAGCCTGAATATATCTTTGCACATAACACCGCTTGGGGTCCCAAGACATCCTTCCAGAAATCGAAATAGCAGAGTGTTCGCCGAGTTTACCTGCAGAATAGATGCTTCTAACTTCTACACTCTAAAAAAAGCCCGTGCGTCTACTTTCCCGCACAACACTCGGAGAGCCAATCACCGCAACTTACAAAGGCAGCTGAGCGAATGATGATGCCGAAATATATGTTTAGACCAAAAAACGCAGTCTCAGTTGTGACATTAAGCAATGCAAGCGTGACGTTTTGCATTGCTTAATGTCACAACTCAGACTGCGTTTTTTGGTCTAAACATATGTTTCGGCATCGTCATTCGCTGAGCTGCCTCCATAACTTGCGGTGATTGGCTCTCCGAGTGTTATGAGGAAAGTAGGCGCAAGGACTTTTTTAGAGTGTAAGTACTCATTTTTTCCGCGAACAGTCAATGAGTGGAACAAGTTACCCGAGGAAATTGTTCATTCTTGCAGCTTGCCAGAATTTGTTAATCGCTTAAACAACTACCTGTAATTTTTTCCTCTGCTCAGTGTGTATTATTTTTGTGAGCTATGACTGTGATATGTAGGGCGTATTCTTTTGTTTTTTTTCTTGTGTACCTTTTTGTTCTATTATATGAATTGGCGTGGTTGACCTTCGTATTTATTCTTCGAGGTGTATTCTATTTACATGAGAGCCCATCGTTCATATTTTAGGCACTGTCGGCTGTTGGACTGTTGTTTTCTATAGATTTGAAGAATTTTTTCACTCCTACCATGTCTCCTAATTGGAGTATGTAGTAGTTATAAATAAATAAAAATGTGAGGAATAAAATCCAAGTGCCGTGCAGAAAAGCCACCTATAAGGCCGCTTCGCCGACGTTGCAACAAAATCGGCGGAGACACTTAAGACTGCTTACTTGTAGGAGTGTGAAAGCATTCGTACACGCAGCGTATTCTTACAAGCAGCGCACCATGTCTTTCTATCGTACACGGCGCTCCGGCGGTGACATCACGCTCCCACTGCGCATGCGCGGCGAACCCCGCCGTCATCACGACGGCTTCCGTGACGAAGCATCTGCGTTGCTGTGGTTTTCTTTGTGTTTTATTGCTAAGGCGCGTCCGCTTTGACCTCGAGCGGCGCGTGCTTGATGACGTATTTCTATGACCATCTTTCGGGCACAACGCAGACACCTTTTCGCGTAATGGGACAAGTAAGGCTTTCGCCTAAAAATTGTATTGCTTGCATGCTTATACAGCGCCTTGATGCTAGTACGCCTCAACGGGTGACTTGTCTCTTATAGCTGTAAATGAGAAATTTAGTCAGTGCAGGCCGACGTAGCACGCGCCCCGGCGTATGTTCACCTGCTTTTGCCTCCTCCTCCTCCTTTCCTGTTTTCCAGGAAAAGAGGAGAAGGGGCGCGCTGCGCCAACACGCCACGCGCCGCCAACACGCCGAGCGCCGCCAACACGCCGCGCCGCTATTCGTCGAATTCGGCCACGTGACGAGCAGAATCCCGGGTCGTAGAGGAAAGCCGGCGCTACGGGGGCGAACGCGCAACTCTGACTCCCGTAGGGAGCCTATACAGGAACTCTAGAAGTAAGTAAAGCGCTTTAGAAGTGAGGTTACTGCAGCGCCATCTCAGAGCAACTGTGTCAATTATTTCGGTAGCATATCTACGCATACTGTAAAACCCTTTATCTTCGCGGCCCCCATTTTTCGCGAATCGGTCACAGAGGACATAATCGCGGCCACTAAATTTAGCGAATTTCGGACACATGCACTGAAACCCTCAAGAACCGAACTTTTCGCGTGCCCTTAAATTTCGCGAATTTTTCAATTGGCGAAATTCGCGAAAATGAAGGGCTCGCGAACAATAAGGGTTTTACAGTATTACACACCTGCTGCCGAAAATTGCAAGGTGTTTCGCGGGGTGCCGCCGCGAAAGATTCATTACCCTCTCCTTTTGCCGCTCGCGCAAAAGAGCCATTAACGCAGGCGTCCCACTTCACGAATGCCTGTTTCGCTTTAAAAACTTATTTATATCACTTAGGCAAACGTCCTTTCATCGTAGAGCTTTTAAGGCGACGTGTCGGAGAGCGAGGACGGCATGCCGTGCGTCGGCGAGATCGCGCGGAGCAAAGTTAAGGTGGCGAGAGTCTGAGCATAAATCACGAGCATGAAGACTTCTCCCACGAAACTCGCCAGCATTCAGTTCCAGACAACAGCTAGGCCCTCGTGGCTGCCGCAGCTTTACGCGGCGAATACCGGGGCTTCTTCCGCGAGTTCAGAGAACCGGCTAATTGAAACTTATTCGGGAGAGGCTCAATTATTAAAACGTTATGCGCGTGCTCCGGTTGGAGCGAAGGTGGACCAAAATAAAAGGAGAAATAATACATTATTCAGCGTTCCCTCAGCTTACTGACGCGCAAAAAGGAGGGTGGAAGATAAACAAAAGGACCTAATAACGGAAATAAAAGTTATAGATTTCGTCCCTTACCATTTTTTTAAAGTATACACTGTTAAATGACAATCATAATAAAAACAGGTGAGGCAACACCAACCGCCCTAATTTATGGTAGATAGGTGAAGGAGAACCGTAAATGAAGGTTATTATATCATTTTCGAAAAATTATAACCTACGAACAATACAAAAAAAAAAAGAAAAAGAAAAGCATCGATGGCATTTTTTACGCACGGCTCTAGATCAAATGCTGAGGTTGCATTCTCCACAGCCGTGTCGGGCAGCGCAATTTCGTTTCACTGTTCCATGTGCGCAGTTTCGTTTCTGCGCCAGTCCCACCTCCTACATCAAGGGTCGGGAGTGTCCCAGAGAGCGTGGGCCTCCACCGCCGCGCCGGCAACCATTACGAATGCTCTTCTTGAACGATTAACGCGAAAGACAAAGTCGGAAACAAAATTAAAAAAAAGAGAGAGACAGCTTGCTAAATGTTATGCCTTGACAAGTTCAGTTAGACGCCAGGACCATCCATATGGAAAAGCATCCCTTCAGAGAGTTTCTTTTTTGCCTTCCGGCGCTTCGTCTCCCCTGCGCCGACTTGAGTCTGTTTACGCGCGCCCACAGAGATTCCCTTCCCAGATACTTTCCAGGCGTTGGAGTTTTTTTACTAAGGTGACGTCTCGGAGCATGCGACCGTGCAGGTTGGACCTGATCGATCCGCGTCTGGCGCTGCATAAAACGCGCGCCAGTTGTGCTTAGCCAAGCTGTTTTTCGCATCGCGCATATTTTGTTTCCCTGTGACTAAGACACGCTTGCGAAAAATAGAAGCCGTTTCCCAATTGGCTTACATAGAAAGGAATGCGATATCAATCAGCGAGTGCCAGATGAGGGGATGAGCAGCATCCAATGTGACTTCCATTTTATTCGCTTAACTTCAAGTTCATTTTGGCGTTCGTGAATAATTAGGAAGTTTTAATTGATCACTGTTTCATGATCATTGATAAAATGACTTTTGTTTTGTTTTGTAGTGCAGATTTGTGTTGCTTAATCAGTTCTACGCAGTATTGTATTGTTCTTATACATTCTAACTTTAAAGTTTTCCTGCTAGCGCCGCAAATAAAAGTAATGCCATCCAAAACAAGACTCCTACTTTTTTTTATTTTAGTGAAGAGAATAACATTGCGAGCAGATGTGTTCAGCGTTCCGTGTGCCTTTGGTATCAACACTAGCAGACGCAAATGTAAAGAATGCTCGATGAATTTCTTAAAGCACGTTGTCTTTTCACAGCAGTGCCGAATCGAGCTTAGTCAGTAGCAATGACTACGTTCCAAACTGCCCTGGCAGCATGACCACGAAAACCAAGCAATTAAAAGGGTAATAGCCAAATTTGAATCAATTAGCCAAATAATTCTGGCTGGTCTCCTACCGTAAAATGCGCGCCACCCCCGATAGCCCCCGATAAGGTTGCAGTCAAAATGGTATATCCAAGTAACAGCCGTCCCCTGTTTTGTGTTAATTCGATGTCAATTAGGGAGAAACACACTGCACACTCTAAAAAAGCCCGTGCGTCTACTTTCCCGCACAACACACGGAGAGCCAATCACCGCAACTTACGGAGGCAGCAAAGCGAATGACGATGCCGAAACATATATGTTCAGACCAAAAAACGCAGTCTGAGTTGCGACACATAAAATCAGTTAATTACATATAATTAACTGATTTTAGTTAATTACTCAACAAACTGTGGCGGTTATTCACTCTCCTAATGTCCGCCGAAATCCCCAAACACCCAGCGAAGACAACTTTGAGTTAGCAGTTTGCACTCTTTTTTTCTTGTTTTAATTCTGTTTGGAATAAAAATACTACACGGTATATAATAATTAAAGTTTGCCGGTAAACTGGGTATTATAATAAATGTGGCAGAAGTGCCATCTGATATATTGCCCGAAACCGTTTTGATACCCCCCCCCCCCCCTAAGAAACGAGAAAAAAAAACACTTCGTTTACTGGTTATACCTGTGCAGCGCCCCCGTCTTTCATTTGTTCTGCGTGGATGCTAGAGCCACCCTTAGCTTTACAGATCAGTAACTTTACAATGTAAACCCTGCACCGCTCTCGGCTGGTCGTCTACAGGAGCTGACATGCAGTGCGCCATATCTCACATCGTACCGCGAAGCTCGCACCGCCTAGAGGAACCCTTACAGATAGCACAAGCAACAGAGCAACATCGATTTTCAAATTCAGAAACGACGAGACTGCGTAGTATTGCTTCATTGTTTCAATCCGAGTCCCAATTAACACTAAGCAACAAGGTGAAATCAGAACACTTAATGAAACGCTGCGTCATGTGCGTCATTAGCCCAATCGTTATTATTTTCTTTTTCAGGCACAAAAATCTATGTCTCAACACGCAAAAGGACCTGCAAGTTTCGCAATTTTATTAGTTTGTGAAAAAGTACTTTAAGATTTCCAGAGCGTTTTGAAAGTCATGGGGACAATGCAGCTAACTTTTCTTTCGTAATTCGTTATAATAATAACAAAAAAAAATCTCATTTCGTCACCCGCGTTTAAGCCTCTCGCTTTATAATGGGCGTTATTTTTAGAGCATCACAATTCCGTGACACTATTAATTCTAATTTAAAACTTCTGGTCCAGCTTAGCGCATTATCTCATGACGACAGCGATGTCACATTTGTTAATCGTTGTGTACAGTTACTCCATCTTTTCGCAATTGTTTTTCCTTTTGTTTTTGTTGTTGTGAATCCCGCAAAGCGTAGCAACTCACTCGTTTTACGCCTCCTTTTGTGCTGGAAGCTTATATGACATTTGTTGCAAATTAGTTTCAAACCTTACACAGCACACTTCTCCGTGAAACAAAGAAGAATGCCGTTTGCGTAATTTGCACTAAACCTCTAAAGTTAAAAGCTAAATATTCGACTGCCATATACACCAGAAAAACTGACTTTCCTTTTTTTCGTTTTTTTTACGCGAAGTAAGGCAACTTTGTTGTTGTGGAAACAAATATAAAGCTTTCTGGAGATAGTGGTATGTACCGCTGAACACTGGTGAACTATAAGCAGATATTGCCATTATAAATTGCCATTTGCAAACATTTTCCGTTCTATACAATATCAATGCAAGGTTGAAAACGTTGGAAAAAAAAAACACCCTGCGGAACGCGTCTTGATACCATGAACTTGTTTGCGCAATCATTATCTGTCTCGATAAAAAATCGTGCCCTTACTTTTTTATATATTTAAGTGGGTAATGAGTAATTTTGCGTTCAGAAGATCAAACGCTCATTTGACGTCAAGAAAGACAGAAATTCCGTTTAAATCCGCAATTCAATCTTCAAAACAGGAAAAAAAATAAAATATATTTAAGAGCGACGACAAAGCGGGGAGGGAACCATATCCTAATCAACAAGGAAAGAAAAGCTAACTGATTCATAAACTCGGAATGGCGTCCGAAGCCAGCGTAGATACAGAGCGGAACAGCGCGCAACACCGAAGTCGCCGAGAGGCGTGCGAACCGTCAACGCGCGCTGTATTCTCGGGGAAAACATCTTGCATCAGCGGTAATCACGCAGCCCGCGATCCCGCTGCCCGAGAAACGAGGGGCCGAGGAGGGGACAGGGCCGAGAGAGATAGAGGCTGGCGCTCCTGCAGCGCGCCCGTCCACCGGGCGAGCACCGCACCGTTCCGAGGACTACCGGGCGCCAATTAATGCTAAGCGCTCTACAAACGTCGGGGTCCCTTATTAATGAGAAGGCAGCGGGCTGAGCCGAAGGAGAGGAAGAGAGCGGGTCCCCTTGAGCGGACTCTGAGCAGCCGTAGTCGGCCGAGCGGACGAGCCAAGGGCCCGCCTGCGGAGCGACACCCAGCGCCAGCCAGCGTCGGCCGACGCCGACCCGCGTCCGTCGGCCTCGGCTCTCCAGCGGGGCCGACCGGGGGAGGGTGGGGGAGGCTCACCACGGGTCCAGGATTGCGATCATAGCAGCGCCTAAGTGCGTGGCTAAGCTTCCTATCTCGGCCAGGCCTGGATGAGCGATGCCGTGTCGTACCGGTCGTTTGTCTCAGCTTCGACCTCGGCCCACGCGCGCCTCTGTGTGTGTGTTTTTTCAGCTACGCGGCTCCCTTCTTTAATGAGATACAATCCCCCCAACCTCCCACCCCCTGGAAGGCCTAACACAGATCGATGCAGCCGGATTGTGCAGATTGAAGCGTGGACCTGACTGACGATTTATCTGGCGACCGACGCGGAGGCCACGCGCGCGGCCGGAGTGAACCTGGCGAGCTGCGCGGAGGACTTTTCCCTGTCCGGATGACCCGAGGAGAGCTGCGAGACCTCCTCCCTCTTCACGAGGACCGAAGGAAGCCCCGGAGGAAACGCGGATTAAAGTCGACTCCGCTGCAAAGGAGAGCGCTGCCGGTGGGGGGGCCCTCGTGTATTTTATTAGGTAGGCCCTTTGCGGCCACGGTGCACCGCTCCTTTCTTCCACGTGTCTCGCCGCTATGGAATTGTTTCCGAGCGGCGGGTCGAGACAGTGGGCCGGGGAGGGTAGCAAAGCCGCAATCGATTCCCTTCGAAAGGTCTTGATTCCCGGATGGGTCCTAAGAGAACCCGTGGCAGAGCGCAATGCTCGCGATAAAATCGATGCTCCGTCCGCACGTCACCCAGTCAAACTAAATAACGCACATTCTCTAATTAGCATCGCGTGTACGTCGGGGTGAAGAGGAAAACGACTGACGGAAAGAAAAGGTGCAGGAAAAAAAAGGGGGGGGGGGCGGTGGAGAGCCGAGGCGTAGCCGTGTGGCTTATGAAATAGCGCTGATAAAAAGCCAAGAGGCCGAAGAATCCGCCAATAAATCATTCGCCCAGCTGCTTTTTCTTTCCTCCATATTTATTCTTCGTTCTGCTTATAGAAGAAAAAAAAACGATTACGAGTTTGGGCCCGTTAGAATAGATAAACTAAATATTCATAAAAGAAAAACTTGGCATTGCTCAAATGAACAGATTTCGTTCAACCCCAAAATGGCAAGAGGAAAGTGAGGCAGAAGCCAAACACACGCATGAAGGTTAAAAAAGAAAAAGAAAAAGAACACCTCAATATCTGTTCTTGGAGATACCCGATGCGCCTCAGAAATTGCGCGAAAGTTCCCGGTGACACTTTCTCGACAGCCCTACCTCGGGTCGAAATTGGAAAGCGATAGAACGAAGCGCCGTTCGGACAAAAGACCTTTTGTAACTCCAGCGCATTTAGGGGCGGATATGTTACGCAGTTACTACGTAAATGTTATTACGTTTGGGTAAAATTGCTCATTATTGTTTTTGTTCCACGACGTTGGTCGAACTATACATAAACGCCAGTAGCTTACTTCTAAGTAGAGCGTTTTATGGAGCCATCGCTGTGGTCATTAATGTTGTCCCGCTACAGTATTCCGAGTACGAGGTTGTAGCTAATGATCATGCTCCAAAGAGCGTATCGGGCAGCCTAGACGTTTCTAGAGACGTCATGTTCGTCTTCGTGCACCTAGTTAAGGAAAAACAATAATAATAAAAAATATACTACATATGCGGCTGTAGCTACAAAAACAAGCAACAACAAAGAAAAGATTCCGCATGTCACTTCGGTCACAAGCTCTCAAAATAACTGCTGCCCATGGGCCAGCTCACCAGGTCAAGCTTTTATTCATCCTTCCGGACATGCGCCCAGAATACTAGCGCAAGACGAGCCGCTGAGTAATCTTTATTCAGTATACTATACCATTACGAAGACTACAGTGTTCCCGCAGGATTTACGTGAACAGTTGAGACCAGACCGAGAGGTTTTGGAACAGCAAGAAGTACGTGGCGGCAGTATAGAAAACGCAAATCTGGCCAGCGAAGATGGCTCCACACTGCTTGGGAACCTGTTTTAGCGCTGGAATCTTCTCGTATGTTTCTTTTTTCTTCTTCTTCTTTTACTTTTAGGGTACTTTTGTATAGACCTGCACGCTGTTTACGAACAAGTCAACGTTTGCCCCCACCATGTGTGAGCACTGCACATGCGCAGAAAACCGAATTCACGTAAAGTGACTTGTCCGCGCATGCGCCATGCAGACAATAGCGCCACCGCATCGGCGTGACGTTAGTTGCCGCTTGTTGACGTATAGTGTTAGATGATCGTACTGTTTGTAGATTTCTTTGTTTCCAACCTTTGGAAGAAGTTCCGAGCCTCACATTGCCAATCGCGAAGCTCACATATAATGACACCTTTGCATTAAACGCCCGTTACTATTTATCAAATGGAAGTACGGTTGAGCTTCTAAGATATGCTCATACTTGAGAAAAAATGCACCTGACGAAAAAGAACATCAAATCTCTTCTTTCGATTGATTGTATAGGATTGATTCCGCCCAGCCACACAAAAGACGCGCAGCAAAAATCAGTAACATCACCTAAAAAAAGATTCTTAATGGTATTTAGTATATAATCATGCTACTTCATGGGCAATTATATATTTCAATGACAGGCATGAAATGCAAGGTTTAATATGCTTTATGCCAGCCTGCATCCACCCCGAAAAAAAAAAAGATGCTTCGGTACGCGGAACATGCTTTTACTGTATACTTTGTGGGGTGATAATTTTAATCTTTGGTTTGTGTAAAGTCACTGAACTGTTCATGAAAAAGTGGAGATGTACCCAAATGAATAATATTGTGCTTTAAAATAAGTTTAATTATTTTTCGAACAGACCAGGTGGAGCATCTTAAGAAGCTTTTGCAGAAGAAGCAGACCTCGCAAGAATAGTTTCTAATGTAGACACACAACGTGAGTCTACAGGTTTTATGTATGTTATTGCAAATATTAATATTGCAAAATAAAAACAAAATACTTTCTGATCAGCACACAAAAAAAAGCCGTAAAATAGCTATAGCTCATTTTGTCTTGAGTGCATCTACAATATTTGTTGTTAACGATATAAATAAACATATGGGAGCTCGGTTGTGTTTTCTATGAAAATAGCAAATGAATTACCTACTGATCAACATGAGATAAAAAAAACTAAAGTCAGTGTCACCAAATTAACCTTTCATGGACCTAAATGTTTAATCTTCGGTAGAATGAGCTATGATCTGCTAATATAATTCCTCGATGCATTGTCGTTACGAAGCGAATTGAGGAAGTTTACAATCCGGTGAAATAAAAAAATTCGTCTGCTAACCACCAGCGAGCACGATCAGGCGCCATCCCGTGATCGTGCTCTCTAAGCTCCACGTGGCAGTGAGCAATGAGTTCGTGCAGCGCTGTATTACTCCGCCACATGGTATCCACTGCGTGCGGAGGTGTGGTTTAATTATATTCAAGAGTCTACGATGTGCGTTTTCTAAAGGTGTCTTTTTCTGCTTCCGGTTACGGAAAGCGCGTGTCCCCTGGGGTCTGTATTCCATCTCACAAACAATAGACCGACCACGTTAAGCGTTCGGCGCATGCGTGACGCTGCCATAACTTTAGTTCACAGGAGGCGGACGGCCGTCCATGCGGAGCTTCGTGCCGCCTCGTGCTCTACACGCGCGGAGCTCCAGCGGGGTCGTCGCACGTGCAAAAGGACTAAAGTTCCCTCGATGCATTGCGGCAGCGGTGACGTACACTCTTAATCTGGGGCCGGCAAACGTCACGGCTATAGCCGTGACGTTCAACGTTTTCAGGACTTAGCCGCGAACTGATCCGGCCCCGTCAAAGTTGCCGTGTACAACGTCACGGCTGCTGTTCGCCCCCTCCCTCTTTGATGGTGCGAATGGCTATATAGGTGGCTCCGTAGGCGGCCCTGTAATTTTTGGCGGCCCGTTTGTGCAGGGCCGGCAAAAACGGGCCGGCTATGCACGTAATAGTGGAAAAAAGACTCTGCTTTCCGCTAGATGGCGGCAGTTGCGGCCACCCAGCGTGCCCGCGGGCGCAGCCAGCGCATTTCTCTTCTCGTTGTGCCAGGACGACGAATTTTGAACGTACGAAGTACGAATCTAATCGGAAGCATCTGCGGGTGACGTTTGTTTTCTTATCATGGTGATGGAAGCCTATGTTAGAGTGTGCGCCGAAGCCGCGGGACAGTGAGTTAGTTCTTCAGGATGCTCACGTCGAAGGATATCAAAGGCGGGCGGTGTAACCATGACGGAACATGTGAATTCGATGGCTTCACACGGCCTGCTGATCTGGCGGCACGACCAGCACGATCACCACTTCTGGGCCAACTTGGCTGGTGCTATTACTGCGGGCACAGTCCTCTTCAGCATAACCGACTGGGTAATTATGTAGCTCACTGGCTAATAACGGAATAGAGTCAAGTGTTGAAAGAGTTCCTAACTAGTAACTTTTGTTCTCGTTAACAGAGGACTTCTTGGACCCTCTCCTGGATGATACAGGTATCTATACACCATATTTTTGTATTCTAAGAAGCACGTTTGAAATCACCTCTTTTCATATTATTCGGATACCGGCTGGCGTCGCCGGTGGAAAGCGGAAAACAGGTTTACTTCATTTCACCTTAGCATGGACTTACCACAACGGCTACAAGCGCGGACTCTTCGCGTCTGACGTCGGCTCGGATGCGCACAAGCACTCGTGGAGGGTGACAATTTTTAAAGTTCTCGGGTCACAGTCGCAGCCCTTATGGTTTGCCTATGGTAAGCTGAGGCAGATAAAGCTAGCCGGTTATTCCTCAACGGTGGCCACCAGCATTTTCCAGCGACAAGGTGTAAATAGTTTATAGGGGGGTGCTTTTTTCTTGCCGAAGTGTCCGCCGATAGAGCACGGCGTATACGGCGCACTCATCAGCTTGCCGTCCGAGGTATATAGTCGTGCGTCTCGGCCGGCGTCGACGATCGCGTTGAGCAAAGGAGGACGGCCACACAAGGAACATTTATACTAAAATTGATGATGAATGTAACATCTAGAATACACTAAGTTTGTCCTTGTGCGTGCACCCTTCTTTGCTCACGCGACCGTCGACGTCGGCCGAAACGTTCTTTCTGTGTGAATGAGCCTTCAGGGGAGACTCGCGTCCCTGCGCTAGACGTCAAAGCGTGACATGTGAGGACAGTCTCCGCCCACCGCGTCGCAGCCTACGACGTACCGCTGTCCGCAGTGAAGGGGTGCCACACTGATTGCTTTAAAGCATGTTGAGCTTTAATCGGTACGCGCTCGGAAGCGAGAAAGACAGGCAGGCGTTCTACGCACGCCCGAGCAAAGAGAATATACTCGGGTGTCTGTGTCTCGGATGGCTTCTTTCCAGCTGTCGCTGTCCCCCATCTTACGCAGAAATCTTACCAATTTTTTATAAGTTTGTGCTCATGATGTAACGAAGTATACATGTTAGATCTTATTTCAGGCACAAAGTTGGGGTCGAATTTGGATTATTTATAAAAAAAAGAAAGATTTGTGGTGGTGCAACTGCGCGAACCGCAAGTTGCACACATTTTTGTCCTCATGTTATTAGAAATTGAAACGTCTAAGGCGGAAACTAACCTTTTCCAACTTATCGGAGGTAGCATGCCTGACTCCTTTCCATTTCCCTACATCTTAAGTAATGCAGTATAACGTTTGGTGACACTCTAAGAATAAGCTTTTATTAGGCTAACTGAATTTAGGAAATGTATTGTATTAAACAATATTTTTGAAAAAAGTCGAACTATTTATTTTACAATATTTGACGCAGTTTAGCAAGGTGTTTACCCTGACGTGACCATACTTTTAAATTTAGTAATTACAGAAAGTTAATTATTCAAAATCTTTGACACCATAATTATCCAAACGTCAAATGTTATGAATTTTTATATTAAACAAAAATAGCTGTTTATGTGCGACGTGTAGTTTTTGAGCAAACGATTTAGTCGGTGTTTCATGACGCAGCCTGTATGATATAACCATGAACCTGTAGATCCTGGCAAGTGGACAGCCTCAGCTCCCCTTCCTGGTGGCGTCGAAATTTACTGGTTTGTTCCCACTCTGCAAACTGCCACCAAAGCTCTATTCATATGACGTCAGACTGCTTTTTAATGTCCAGTAACTAAACATAAGCATGGCCGCCGAGAGCAAATGCGGTTATCTAATTGGCGAATTTGTTTTCGCTTATTTTGTTTTCCGCAGAGCTCACGAATAAACGTTTTGTTAGCGGCCATGTTTGTGGCCGATGACTCAACATTTGTATAGACTCTAACATCCAGCAAGCTACTTTCTAAAAAACCAGCTGTTTGCTAAATTTTAGAACGTAATTAAGATAAAAGACATGTTCTCTCTCCCTATTAACTTATAATGAAATGCTGAAAATTCTTAATCGCAGCGGCATCATGCCTTGATGACAGAGGCAAATGGCCTTCGGACGTGCCGCGGACACCCGTCTTGTGGCACGAAGCTCCGGCAGACTGCAACACAGTTGGCTCGGAGAGCGCACCTGCAACTGCGGCGGGTCCTAGTTCACCAAGTGTGTCAACTGAAAGCAGCGGCCATGCTTCCACCAATATTTCAGCAAGTGACACAAGTTTTCATATACTTTTCTATTTTATTGTTTGAATGTGGTATTTATTACAACAAAGCACCACCTGTATCTTCAGCTCTGCATCTAATTTAAACAAATAAATGGATTGTTTACCTGCGGACCCACTGTTCTTTTAAATGTTTAGAAACCATCGGCCTTGCCCTTGAAACAATTCCTGTATATTTGCTTTCCCCTAGAGCACTCGGGAAGTGAATCGCTAAAGTATACAAATTGAGCTTGGTAATAATTTTCCAATATATTTTGCGACTCAAAAATAAAGTTGCGACGTGACTATGTGCATGACGTCTTACAAGAAGACGTCAGGCTCAGTGCCACGTCACAGCTTCATTTTTACGGTGAAATTTTCCTGTACTTCTCATTTGCCTGGCTTTCTTCGTGCATCACAGTCCTGGACCCTCCGAGATACTCTGCGGGGGAGTGGACGACGGCACATTTTTATAGCCAGCAGAAAACGGGCCACATAGAAAACAGGCCAGCTAGAAAACAGGCCAGCTAGAAAACGGGCCACCTAGTACACAGGCCAGCTAGAAAACGGGCCAGCTAAAAAACGGGCCGGCAAGATCCAACTTGTCACGGCAAATCTTGGGGCCACCTAAAAAGGGACGGCAAACGGGCTGGCAATTTTAGGTGGCCCCGAAATTTGCCGTGACAAGTTGGATCTCATTTGTCACGGCTATAGGTGGCTCCCTAGGTGGCCCCAGATTAAGAGTGTAGTCAAAGTGGCTGATGAGATCGGTCTATTAGAGAGTTTTAGTAGATCGTTCCGATACCTCCGATACCCCCGATAACGATACTATATATGCATACGCAAAGGCGGAGGCAGAGTATCGGGTATCGTTTTCGGAGTCATCCGGAACGATCTACTTAAACTCTCTAATAGCTACGCTTAGAGTATTGGCACTCTGTTCCCCGATATTGTTGTGGGCGCCGTCGCCTTGGTACTTAGTACAGATAAGACGCAATTGCCGATCGCCATGATTCAAAAGTGCGTCTTTCTCAGCCTTAGATTCGGCGTTAGGAAGATAATGTAACATTGCTTTGCTCTGTCGTGAACTGTTTATACAGTTGTGGAGGACGGAAAAGCATGTCCTGTGATTTCAGATACAGCTTCAGATAACTGGCTACCATGATTTTAAGCCATAATATGGCCAAGTGTCGTTACTCTGCAGCGCAGCTTGCTAGTGGCTCCAGGGCAAGATCGAAGGTGCAAACACGAGCATGTTGCCATAAACGATGCATGCACTACACGAGCGCGCGTGCTTGGCAGGGACCCGGAGCTCGCTCTTGTAGCTTCTACATTGATCTGTCAACCGCGATTAACTTTTTTTACCGTAGTTTTTTTTATTGCAGTGCGGAACGAAGACTATTTGGCGCGTGGTCAATGCCCAAATAAGATGTTCATGCTGCGTGCGAGGACGCACAGAAGAAGCAGCTTCAGGAATCGCAAGCTCGTTGTTTCCTGGACTAAGAACGGACACTAGAGTATCAACCGTGCGGAACTATTAACCAAATGTTTTTTGAGCAGTAAATTTCTGCTCTTTATAATTTTACTCACCTAACAATAGTTCACACAAGCCGTGATGGAGAGCTCCTTCAGTCAGCATGAGACTAAACAGGGCTATTAGCGCACGTGTTACCAATCGATGCGAAGATTTCGCTCTACAAGAGTTGCCTGGGACTAAGAACTTCTGATCAGTTATAATGACGGGAATTGAAAAACCTGTCCTATTTTATTAACCGCACGGTTCTGTAACGAGTGCAAGTCGTAAGATAAATCAAATCAAATATCCAATATTAGTCAACTAAACACAATCACGTTTTATTTATTTAAATCAATTTAAAAAAATTAGATTTGTATTATTTTAATTACTCGATCTACAAAATACTTAATCTCTTTTGTACTGATGTTTTTCTTAAGCGTGGAATATGGATTGTATAACGTTCCGAATCACTGAAAACAACGTGGAAAGATAAATTAACTGTAAATGTAATTATTGAAGTAGAGTGTCAGTTTAATTAGGGACTCTTTATTATTAATGTAAAGTTCGACGTACGTCTTGTTGGAGCAGAAGCAGATTGATTTTTTACTTAGTGATAACACCTTATTTACTATAATACATCTAAAAATCTAAGCATAAGCCAATCAGCCTCCAACATTTTCTTCCCTTCTCTTGAAAGCAACCAGCTGAAATGTTTTCTTCCAGTTTCCTGCACATCGCGCCACTAAGGTCATTGCATGTGCAGTGTGCTCTCAGGCAAAATATGAGCAGTCTCTTGGCGGAAACAGAAGTGCAACGCAAAAAATAAGAAAGTCTTCAACAATAAATTGTGGCCTTTGAACTTGAACGCAGTTTGCAAGTCGCCTCTTAGAATTTTTTAATTATATTAAAGTGCATAAGGCAGTGGTTTCCTAAAACAGGCGGGACGGTTTATATAAGACATAACGGCTATACTATTCAATGTAAGATCAAGCTGACGTATGTCTCAGTTGTCTCTGTCAGACTCTGTCTCTGCCCCTGCGGGTTCTGAATTTGCGTGTATGTACATACACGCATCAGTTTTCTTCTTTTCCTTTCTTTCTCTCGTGTCCTGTATTGGTTGCAATGGGACACCAAGTGGCTGAGGAACAAAGCCGAAGGAAGAAGTCTAGCTGAATCCTCCATTCCGCTGAAATGAGTACCACTTTCTGCTCATGTTCAGTGCGATTCAAATCTTGCTTAATTGACGATTCTTTTTAAATTTTATTTTAAAAAATCCCATGCAGAGAAAAAGGCTCAAATAATAGACACACGGTAAACAAAAATATATTCTATACTTTGATTTTCTGTGAAGCTTCGATTTGAATCACCAAGTGAAACTGGTATAATATAATTCGCGCTTTAAATCATGATTTATATGATCTTGCTTTTGATTCTCCACCAAAAAGAGAAGCGTGCTCGTGCATAGCTTTGATCGGCGCTACACGAGAGCACGTGCGCTCATAATTTTTGTCTGCATACTTTAGAATACTGTCGCCAAATATTCCTTGGAAACCTTGTTTATTTACATGGGATGGGGCAGACCCTTGTTCTCTTTACTAGACTCTACTCGCCGAGTATTCGCTTCTCCAGTAAAGGTGGAGGTTCTCGGCAGCGCCGAGAACCTGCAAAAAGAGGAACTTTCGCTACGACCTTGTACTGCTAGGTCCTCGTCGACAATGTAGCCACACGCGCGTGCTGCTTAAAATCAACTAAACAATCACTGTTAACCGATGTTACAACAAGATAAAGGATGACCAAGGACATTAGGATATTTTAATGGTGATCAATATTCTTCATCAGCAAGATGAAAAGCAATATATCGCAACACGTGTTCCTATCCTAAACTGTAAAGCCGTAAGACATTCTACAACCCGAGACGGAAGTTTACAAAGAGGGACAAACAACAACAACAACAAGTTGCTAAGTTCGAGAGATTTGTATTTGTCCCTCTTCATAAACCTCCGTCTCAGGTCGTAGAATGTCTTATAATAACCAGCTCGCCTGCTTAGTCACGTTGTCTCCTAAACCTGTGCATGGGCGCTGCCATAACCTTCAGTTTTTGTTTTCTCTTATTCCGTTCGCTTCACTTCATCATTGCCACAACAGGACAGGTTATTGCCACTTTAGGTGCTTTTGTGTCCATCTCCCTATCACTCTAAAAAAAAAAACGTGCGTATACTTTTTCGCACAACACTTGGACAGCCAATCACCACATCTTACAGAGGCAGCTCAGCGAATGACGGTGCCGAAACATATGTTTAGATAAAAAAACGCAATCTGAGTTGTGACATTAAGCAATGCAAGCGTGACGTTTTGCATTGGCTTAATGTCACAACTCAGACTGCGTTTTTTGGTCTAAACAATGTTTCGGCATCGTCATTCGCAGAGCTGCCTCCGTAAGTTGCGGTGATTAGCTCTCCGTGTGTTGTGCGGAAAGTAGACGTAAGGTTTTTTTAGAGTGTAACATTGGCCTTTGTGAAGGCTCGTCAACGCCCGCTTCTGTTGCTCGGCACCTCGGTAAGACAAGAGAAGGTCGGCTGTGGCCGGGGGCTCAATCTGGTGCGTGATTAACATGTCTTACAAAAAAAAAAAAAAAAAAGATTGCCGGAAAAGTCGGTTTAGCAAAAAAGAAATGCAATTAATTTCTTATAAACTGTCGGTATTTTATTCGTAAGGTCAAAGACGCAATGCAAGCGTGACGCTTTGCATTGCGTAATGCCGCAGCGTGGATTTCATTTTTAGGTCTAGATGGATGTTCCGCCTCCTCATTCGCTGAGCTGATTTCGTAGATCGCAGAAATTGGCTCTGAGTGTTTTGCGGGTAAGTAGACGCGCAGGCATTTCTTAGAGTGTAGTCGTGTCGTGTTTTGTCTAGGGTGGCCTGATTATGACCCGGGGTGCTTGTGACGGCTGTCACGACCGTCATAAGCAGTTTGTAGACCAAAATCAATTGAACTTGGCTACAAAAGCTTACCAGCCAATTGCCACAGGTTATTCATAGTTTTCTTAAAACGTGAGCCCGGGCGCATCGGACAAAGTTCATGTTATGGCACTCCTTATCTGCGGTTCGACAAAATTCCAAACGACGATACGTGCTGCTTTACAATAGCTTGCAAGCCCTACGAAAAAACTTGAAAAATACCCACCTCCCCTCCCCCCCCCCCGAAAAAAAAAAAGTACTTAAAGTGTAAGTACGGCCACATATAGGCGATATAAGCTGCCGAAAAAAAAAATTACTTACAGGAAGTATTTTAAATACGAAAACATTTCTTTCAGCACCATGAGGTCGGCCAACCCTTGGAATATTGCTGCACCAGTTCACTAATTGATGAATTTAGCCAGTGAAGTAAAATTTCTAGCCTTTACTGGTACGACCGCACGTCGATGTATGGTTATACATGTTTACCCTAGCGTGCAATGCCCACCGCCCAGAACGCGCGAGAATCCCCACAGACCTAAATCCCCAAAAGCACAAACGAAAAAAAAATTGTGTTGTGTGTATGCTTACACAGCCTGAATTTAGTCTGCCTCAACGGGCGACTTGTCTCTCAGATGTAGATGAGACATTTAGCCAGTGCAGTACAACCGACAGCCTGGGGTCTTTAACGTACATCACGCAGTAGTGATACACGACCGCACGACGGCGTGGGTTCTGCAGCGCGAGCTTTCCTTCACGTCCTCGCTCCGACCGGGACTCGTCGGTCTCCTTACCTTTTGAATAATAAAGTTATACCACCACCACGTCCTCCGAGCTGGTGTGCGCGTGCCCACTCCGGACACCGATCATTTTATTTTTTTCTTTCTTGAATGCCAGACATCATTTATTCACCAAATGTACACTTTCGAAAACACTTATGAAAATGGGCGAGCTGAATTACGACTGACGCAGACTGATTAACGTGATTTTAAGTGACGAGTCCGTCTGGGACCTGCAACCAATCAGGCCCATCTCCCAAAACCTTATACACTTCTCTAATCCGACTAATGCTCTGAGAAACATGGCGACACACAGGTCGAACATCTACATCGGCATGCCGATGCCTGATGCTCGACCTGCGAACTTCTACAGTATCCTCAGATACTGTATAGTATCTAATACTTATACAGTATCTGGAGACTTAAAGATACTTATACAGTATCTTCCAGAAAATGTATAAGCCAAAGCCCATAAGTAAATGATATGGCACAGAGTCGGTTGGGGCAACAGGCAGGAAAAGTATTCCGTGTGCGCTTAAAAGAAGCTCCTTTTTCAGGGTTCGCTGCAGAACTTCCCAGTAAAACACTGCGTCCCAACAAAAAAAAAAGTGTTTTTGACTTGGGCTTTTTGCACAAGATACAGTTCATAGTCCAGGGAACAAATATGCCCTTTTCGTTTAGTTATGTTTAAATCGAAAGCGTTTCACAATTAAGCTGAAAAAAAAAAAAGCTTTCATTGTGGCCGGGATTTAAATTTTCTTAAAGCAACGAAATACATCTTGTGACGACAAATACGACATCTTGTGAGCTTAGCTGACTGAAAAGGAAAAGTATATGCATATCCAACGAGAGTCACAGAACCTTGGGTAGTCCCATTTTTTAGAACTAATTACGGCCTTCAAAACCGCGGCGTTTACTCTCCCAACCACCCTCAACTATTTTCGTGCGCAACACATCGAGCTTGAAAAGATATCTGCAGATAACCTTAGGAAGATAATAAGTCTTAGCCAAACTAATCAAATGTGAGTGGCATGTTTATATGTTAACTTTTTGTTATACTATTGCTATTGTGACTTTCCTCTTTTGAACATCTTGTTGATGTATCATTTGATTTTTCTGTTAATTTTTTTTCCGCTGCTGACTTCTGGGGGCTCGGGACCAGACAAGCTGTTTTAACAGCTTTTTTCCCAAGCCCCCACCAACACTGTACCTGATTGTTAGAAATAAACTATTATCATTATTATTATTATCATTATCATTATTATTATTATTATTATTATTATCATTATCATTATCATTATTATTATCATTATCATTATCATTATCATTATCATTATCATTATTATTATTATTATTATTATTATTATTATTATTATTATTATTATTATTATTATTATTATGAAGTACAAAGATGTGTCACTAGATATGGAAAACAGAATGCGATTGTTTTACGTCTCAGATATTTTTAATGCCCTTCCTGAAGACCTTTTCAGCGTTACTGGCAAGGGAGAGTTGAAGAAGTGGCTCCGTCGTTATGCTTGTGAAAGCTAATTATTGTGCTGTTGTCGTTTTGACTTGAATTAGGAGGCTGGTTGGTTGAAGCTAATGATCGGGTGTTTGCTTCTATGTGCGTTCTTCGTTTTGTTCTCGCTTATGCATATTTTTTTTTAATTTGACTTGAGAGGCTAGTTAGCCGAAGCCTTGTGTACGTGTTTGTTTATTTATGTGTTCTTTTTTTCGCTTATACGAATTTGCTGGGTTCAGTCCCACCTGACCATTATCCGGCTTAGACGGACCCGTCATTTGTCATATGTAGAGCGTTGTGTGAATAAAAAGATTATTATTATTATTATTATTATTATTATCCTGTCCTGAAAATTCACTACATACAGCTCGATACAAAGGGGTTGGGAAATACGTTTCTGTTGAATTTTTTGTAAGAGGCTTTCGAGAAATAGTACTCAGATATTCCAAAGAAAAACGCGCGGTTAAAAATTGGTATGCACCGACAACTTCCTTCAAATACGCACTCAATGGCGCCGTAGTACCGTCACTAGAAGAAACAATGAAAAGCACACTGCGTCGACACTTTATCAAAAAAGAACATCAAGCGAAAGTTGAATTGGGGTTATTTCATGCAGAGGAGGGGACTGTGAAAGTGCAAAAAGGCATATCAGATGGCCTTGACTTCAAAGCGTCTTATGCCAAGCCAGAGCGGTGGCGTCATATAGAGTCGTAAATATCTTGAATCGGAGATAAAATCCTATTTTGATATCCTCTTGAAGGGACAAAAAACTCCCTAAGTGCCTGGATAGAACGCGTATGTCAAAATATAAACTTAAGGGGGAAAAAAGGCGTACTACTTAAGTTGCGAAACTCATTTTGAGCATTGCGACGAGCTTCTATTTTGAAACGACATGCCAAAAATAGAAGCACGTTTCAAAATTGCTACTCACTCGGAATGATTCCCACGACGTAAATACGGCGCTAATATTTTTGTTTTTGTTTTGCGTGGAAAGTTTATTTTGTGCCAAACGTCAGCAATCCAGGAACTGAAACAAAAAATGTTTGGGGAGTTCAACGCCACTGTTAGCGATTCCGAAATAATCTTCCATTTCGGGGCGACGAGCTGAAATATTATAATCGCTCCTAACACAAAATACGTCTCGCGATGTCAACGTTGCGATTAAAGAATTTTGTTTTTTGGGGGAAGGTTTATTTCGTGAGATACGTGTCCTATACAATCACGTAACAAACAAAACTAGGTGAAAAAAATGGGGGGGGGGGGGGGGGTTGTGTGTCTTTAAGAACAAAAAGCAATTTTGAAAGAAAACAAAACAGGAACGTTCACGAACGTTCTTACGTCGGCATCCTCCAGTATAACGCTCCCCGACGTACGAGGATAACGCAAGTTTTTGCTTATACTCTCACACTTGTGCGCACACCAACAACGCTGCCTAGACAACGAGCCGATGACCTCAGCCAATACGCCTCGCAAGTGGGCTCATTTTCGTCTTCTGCGCATGAGAAAGGAAGTAGCGGTGACGTCAGAACGCCGAGCCCTGATTGGCTGATCGCGGTCCCTTATCTGAGCGTCGTCTGCTCCTTTGCAACGTCGTCTGCTCGCAACGTCGTCTGCGTCTGTCTTACCTTTCCTGCGACTTTCGGAAGTGCAGGTCTTTACGAGCGAGCTCGACTTCGCCTTTCAGAGAGGGCAGACGAAATAACTCGAGCGGTTCGTTGTTTTTGTCGAACAACTAGCAGACGCGCATCAAGGAGGGAAGTCAAAGTACTCACTGGCGAGGTGTCCCGAGACGCCGAGGTTTGTTTGCTAAGAACCGAGAGTGAGCGTGTTAGTGTCCGCAAGTTCCCTCCCAAATACTTTTCCCCCTTTCGTGTGCGGCAAGACTCCTCATTCTTTAACGGCGTCGGCGGGTTGGCGCAGTTAACGTCATCTGCTTTACGTCTGCTAGTCAAAGCGATGGCTGCTTTACCTTTCCTGCGTCTGTCGGAGATTCACCGCTTTTTCACCGGCGAGAGTCACCGTTGCCTCGGAAAACAAGGAGATGACAAGAGGAAGAGATTGACCTCTTAATCTAAAATTGAGGTCAGTGATCACAGTATAATACGGGAAGGGTTCACAAGGGTCGCGCGGGCACATTCCATTCAGCACGCCAGCCGGTCGTGGACAGACGGTCACCGAGTCGGAGTGGCTGCTAGGCCTATCTGCCGAGTTCGCTTGGTCGGTGTCGGTGGAATCGTGGCCGTTGGAGCTTTTCCCGGGTGTTTGTGGATCCAGCGTTCTTGTTCGTCGCGGTCTGGTTCAAGTACTTTTTACTTTTTTCTTGCTGCTTGAAGTCGGGACGCGAGAGAAGCGCACGTAGAAAAATAAACGTCCGTTGGTCGTCGCGACCGCGACGCTGTCGGCCATGCTGATTTGATCGTAACAAGTGCGTAGCTTCGGAGCTGTCGTAGGATTTTGTCGTAACCTGCGCAAAACTTACGAAAATTTCGGTTCGTGAATACGAATTTGTTTTTAAGTTTTGTCTTACGCATATTTCTGGCGTAAGATAGTTTCGTGAATCTGGCCTCTGCACTTGCGAAAGTCGCAGGAAAGGTAAGACAGACGCAGACGACGTTGCGAGCAGACGACGCTCAGATAGGGGACCGCGATCAGCCAATCAGGGCTCGGCGTTCTGACGTCACCGCTACCCCCTGCGCGAGAAGCAGACGAACTTGCCCTCCGCATACCAACTAGAAGACAAGGCCTTCGCACGACGCCACCGTTAGTGGACACCCGACCTAAAATCACCAAGAGGCAAACACGCCGAAGCTCGACGAGAGGGGCCGCAGAGCGGCAGACGCGTGCGTCCTGGCGTCGCGCCGCGTGCTATAGCGTCGCACTCGCTGCGAGACGCTGAAAGAGGCACGAGACGCGCTGCAGGCGGCGATGCTGGTGCGAGCTCGACGGGGCGGCGTGGATCCACCGGTGATGACGTTTGCGGAGGAAAGAGCGCCCGCCTAGTGCTACACGGTGTGGCCTCAGCGCGCTACGGGCTCACATGAAATTGCGCGTCGTGTCTTCGCTCGTTGCAGTGCGTGCGTGGTGGCCGCTCTTGCGCGTTAATGCGGGATACGAAATGTTCCCGCGATACTGTACGTCATTAGCGTCGATACACGGAGCGAGTGATGTGTACTGAACGGCGACACGTTGCGCCGTGTGGCGTTCCGCGGACGCGGAAAACGGGGGTTGTGTTAATATCGCCTGAGAAGACGAGGCCGGTGCCGCCTTCCACTGCGTCAGCATTCCAGCCAGCGCGGGGATCGAGTAATGACAATGCATACGAGCTGGCCCTATCTTGCACGTGGTATTGGTTGTGCATCTACGCCTCGGCGTCGCTCAGCCGATGTTGCGCTTCTTTTCGGGGTTCCTTATTAGTGCCCTTGAAAGAATACGGGCGGTGCTTTTTTTGGGGGGATTTTAAGTGGTATTATTTGTTTTGGCCAGTTGACTGCGATGCTATAACACGCTGAGCCATCGTGCCGAGCGGGGCGACCACCGAACGGATAATCTAAGTTGCACGTGTTACAAATTTCGTGGTATAGCATGTTTCTCCGATATAAAAACGTGCTATATACAACGAAAAAAATATTTGGGAACTTTTTAAATGGAAGAAATAACCAGGTTTAAACTATGGTTTCTCGCGCCGAACGCAAGCGGGCAGTAATGGAGTCGCTTTTGGTTTTGAAGACAGAACGCTCGAGTAAGAAGCTTTGTTTTGAAAAGCCGTAACATTGTTTATTTTCCATTATCAGCGATGGCGTAGACTGAGGGGAAAAGCAGCTTTTACGCAGCTTGACGAGCATTCGCGGTACCACTAAAAGGCAAATAACAACACCGTGAGTTTAAATAGAAAATAAAAATCATTATTCAAACAAATAAACAATGTGCACTTTTATACTATAATGATATGGATGCCATGGTTGTTCAGTGAAGTAGCGCCAAATTCTATAGTGATGCGGTACGATATAATAGTTGAGCAAATTAATTATATCTTTGGTATCCGAAGTGATTTTAGCGATTAGAGAATACACCATGACGTCTCTGCGGGTTCGTTTACTTGAAATGCGCAAATGAAGATCAACGAAGTTTAAAAATGCTTTGAATGCACCTTTCATGGAAGACTCAGTACGTTAGTATTAACTGTAGAAGATACTTTTTTATTAATCAGTTATGGAAGGCTTCTCGAACCAAGGCAATATCTCGGTTTACATGAATGCGATCGTAGCATATCGAATCGAGCAAGAACCACGCACATGCACCCTGTATTATTACTACTTCCTCTTCTAACCATCTATCTACCGACCAAAATTGTCAAATCTCGACATGACCGAAGGGGATTGGGGGGTATAACCTTGCACTGGATGCGCGTATTGGAGGTTGGGTTAAGAAAAGATATGTATAAAGTAGAAAGGGGGCAATTGATACTGGTATGAAACATTTGTGTTATGTATTACGCCTCCTATTTGTTTAAAGTTTCGTACGAACGAATCTTTTGCAAGTCATTGTTGCTTTGTACTATGGCTATTAGTACACATATTATTGACACGTAGAAGCCTCTGCTTTGTTTAGGTGTGAGAGCCTCACTCAAGTCCCTTCGAAGGGCATCGTATACGGTGACAACTCGAATCCGGGGTGACTAAACTTCGTTTCAGCTTAAGTCCAGACGCAGCCGACTGCTACGAGCTAATGGGACCAATCAAGAAGCGTCAAAAGCGCTAGTCACTAGGCCTTGTCTGTTTATGATTGGTTCAGCCATGATAGAATACATGTACGGAAACACGACGAACACCATAATGCGCTTTTGACGCATGTCTGATTGGTTCCCTCTCAGCTCGTATACCATCGACCGCGTCTGGACTTAAGTGTCCAGAGTCAGTTCCATCGAAGTTTGTATATTTTGTTGGGGGTAGCATTCTTTGGTCACTGAAAACTCCAAAACGTAGTGCGTGGTGGGTCCCGTGAATCTTACAATCACTCCTTAGTCAATTGGGGAGGAGCATTAGCCGATAACAACGCCGAAAAACGAATTGTCTTACAACGAAACGAAGACGATTATTTTCTGACCTCACAGAATGGGACACCGCGAATCGTGCGCATCTATATATAATCGCATACGGTTGCTTAGAATGTACGATGATAACATCTATAGAATATACGGTTTGCTATGCGATTGGAACAGCGGGGAGAATTTGGAATATTTATATATGTACACCTGCTGCGCTAGGTTGCGCGTTCTGGCGTCTAAACCGGTAATTTTTGAGAGGCAGAAATCTTGAACAAAAAAAAAAAACTCTGCACGTGCATTCGTCACCGATTTGTCTTAGTCATTTAAGGCTGGAGCTAAGGTGCGACGAAACAAACCGAAAATCGCATGAAATTCAGAACGTGCGGAAAGCGTTCCAGGCTCTTTACGAATAAAAACACAAAAATGAAGGCATTTGCTGCACGCAAGTCTAAAATATGGTTTTGTTAAAAAACATATTTGCAATTCGTGTACAATAAACACCCACCGTTAATTCGTAAAAACAAAAACCGCACCAATCTGGAAACACAAAAATTAGTATATATATATATATATATATATATATATATATATATATATATATATATATATATATATATATATATATATATATATATATATATATATATGACTTGGTGGCACATGTGTTCCAACCTATAAAAACATATGCCAAAAAAAAAGCATTAAAGTTTGAATTTGAAAGAGTAGTTTCATTACATTCTTCAGGAAACCAACCGTACGGGGGTATTTGTGCGGTACGGCAATCGCTAATAAATATTTTAAGGCGACTGTACTTGCAATAATGTGCTTAGGTAGGGCCAGTTGGTATACATTGCAAAGGATATAAAGCGCCGAAAAAACACGGACAGAGACACGAAGACAACGATAAAAGGCGCACACTACTCGCATACTCGCAGTTGGTGTGTGGTACAGTATACGGTCGTTCCTCGAAAATAGGGTCAAATTATTTTCGCATGCTCCGATTCTTGTCCGATTTTCGTATGTTTTATCGCCCACGTGCCATTACTTCAAAATTTAGCCAAAAAAAAAAAAAAACGCGAGCACGTGCGGCGCATTTACCGACAAGCCAAGCATGCACCTAGTATTCCGATCATTTATGCTAAAGGTTTATTGTCAGCTCGATACTGTTTACCCCTGCACTGAGCAGCAGTTTCCCAAAAGAGGTCTACTGACAGAACAGCTCTATTTTGCGTGGGCGGCCGCTTTGATATTTGAGGGCAGAGCCTGTCATGCGGATCTTATGTCGCACCGTAATCTTCGCTATACTCTCCGAGTGGAGACACAAACAGAGCGTAGTTCCACTCTCCACCACTGCACGCGTGACGGTCGCACCTCACGGTCAATAGACCCTTCCAGAAAATCCCAGGAGACCTCGCGGCGAATGGGAATTGTGGGGCTGCTCCGATGTACGCTCGTGCCGGCCTCGAACACTTCGTATGTTCTGGTAGCGACGCGGTTCATTCTCTCTTATCACGAGGAGCTCAGGACGCTAAACAAAAAATACAAGCGAACAGAAAGGAGCTCATCACATACAGCGTTTTGCCTTTCCTTCTGCCTTCTATATGTTCTGAAACCACGAGAATGTTAAACCAACGTCAACTTGGTCCTCGCCTCTTGGATAATCTCACGTGCCGTACATCCGAACCTCACAATGCGCCAAGCGTATACGGTGAGGGCGCCACATATTTGCGGAAAGGTCTAAACGCGGTGTTTCCGACTGGTGCAGCGTGCGCCGCGCGAAGGTAAATTCGGTTGGCTTGTAATCCCACGGGCACCTTCGCAAAAACAGAACAGCGGCCAAATGCACTGCGCTACAAAAAAAAAAAGAAAAAAAAACTGCTTTTATTTATTAGCAGAACACTCATGTAGCCAATCACTGCGAGCAACAGAAAATATCTTAGCGAACGACGAAGTTCAGAATATGATCGGACCTCGAGAAACGCGATATAGTAAGCGTGAAGAGGTGGTCACTGAAGCCCTATCGCGGCCCAGCTCTCAGGATTCACAACACCCGCTAGCGGGCGCAGTGGTGCCCAGTTATTTACACGTTCGTTATATTTGTACCATTTAGAAATATATTTTAATTTCATTTAAATATTTCTTAAACTATTAGTAGCTTCGAAAGTTTAAAAAAAAATATTGCCACGACTGCGACTGGGGCTGGGGGCTTTGGCAAGGCGCACAACTCGCAGCCGCCATAACGTCAGTCAAGGTGGCGGGGGGCAGGTGCGACGTGTTGTTGCTGTCATCGCGTGGAGTTCTCGACGTTCTTTCTTTGTGGCGAAGGTGAGACGGTTCAAGCGCAACCACGTGGAGAGTGTCTCGCGTCTCTTGAGCGTCAGCTGCGACGCCTAAAACTGCTCTTTTCAGTTTCCCGTAAGTCCAAGCGAGCTGACTCTACAAACACGGACGTGTTGTTTCGAACGACGCTTTCACTTCACTGCACGAGCGTGCCGTGCATCGCAGGTTCGTTTGAGCGTTTGAAGCGTCGAGCTCGCTCTCCTTGCTCCTCCTTTGCTCGCCCCTACGGTGAAACGGAGCACGCTTTTCTACGGACGCCTGCAGAACGGTTACTTTTGTTGTGGTTGTCTTTGTGGTCCCAATACATATTTGTGCATTACTCAATCTTTCTGTTCGGTTGTATCCTTCGTTTCTCTATTGAGTGCGGCGGTTTTAATTTTATATTTTATATTCTGCACGATCTGCTCTGGAATTTAGAATTTACGCGTGCATTTAAAGGGATACTAAAACGAAATTTCGGCGCTTATTTCTACACGTGTTCCAAGGGAGCAGTATCACATGGGACACTCCAATCTCTCGTTGAAGACTCGAAATTGAATTTTAAAACGAATTAAACTATTAGAAAATGGCACCTGGTGGACGTCGCTAAAGCCTCGTTTGTAATGTCCGTCTAGGAACGTTGACATGCAGTGACGATGCCTGTCCCATGCGTGCAAGCATGTGCAGCGTGCGCGTGAACGTAGCTTTGGAAAGCTTGTAATTGCACGCACTTGCACGCACGAGCAGAGACATGGCGGCGGCCAGATGCCCTGCTAGCAATCGTCTTGTTGACGTCAGCCTCGCCGCAACTTTGCTTGTCCCGAGACAGGCTACGTCGCGATTACTCCGGATGTCACGTGCTCTCCGCTGGCCGCTCTCCGAGCGCTTGCCAGAGTGGGCCGTTTAGAACGAAAAATAGTCATCAGGCTCAAAATACAAACGTGCGATTGTCATTTACGGATATTGTGAATCATATTCAGCCCTATCTCTGAACACGACGGGCATAGTTCAAATTTCGTTGAAGTATCCCTTTGATTCCTACCTAAATGCAAAATTCTAGTTAGTCATGGTAGAGTAGGTGGCGCAAGCTACCGCCTGATACGAACGGAATCCAATATATTAGTTATCCACACATTCAGATAGCAGCCATCTATGTATCTAGCGATGTAGTGAACGGAAGCGCCAAAACAGGAAGTGGAGACCAAATTCACAACAGCCGCTACGTACGCTGACAGTCAAGTGATCCGCTTGGGTTTATGGGAGCGGCATACTTTACGTTACACCAGAGCCGTATATTGAGGGAGTTTGGCAATTCATTGGGAAGTATAGGAGGCAAATCAGGAGGCGCGATTGGCCGAGCGGGCTGGGCGTGTTCCAGGGCGTCTTCACAGATTCGAATGTGGCCAGCCAGAAGTCGCAAATAATGCCCTGGCGGTGGTCACGAGAAACAAAATTAATAAGTGCGTCAGAGTAACTCTCGGTGACTGAAAATTTGATGCACGTGAATTTTCGATCACGACCATGCCTAATCAAAATCTAGATTCTAGAAGAACGATCGACCTGATCCACACGCCAGGCGCAGAGGGCCGGGAAAATGTCATCCGAGCGGTCAGACTCCGACCGAGCAAAAGAGAGTTCGAGCTGCACATTCGATTCATACATCTTTTTGCATGATCATAATCGAAACATCACGTGCACTTTATTTTCAATTATGAAGATTTACTCAATTTAACTGTTACCACTTATTAAAACTGTTTCTCGCTACCACCACTAGGGGATTATTTTCGGCTTCTGGTTGGCCTAGAGAGCACGTCACGCCTTCTATCTGCGACTCGTGCACGCCCTGGCCCCGCCCGCTCCTCCCATTGACCAACTCTCTCTGTATATTTAATATTACTCTATGGTTCTACCCTGCCTCGTAACTTGGCAAAGGGTAAACGCTACGCCCTACATTGCGTTCCGACGACTTCGATATGCGCTACCACCATAGCCTCCTCTATACTGACAAAGCCTGGCAGATCGCCACGAGAAGCGGCCGCCGAAATTGAAAAGGGAGAGCGGCAGACAACGGATGAGAGGAGAGCTAGGTGACGGGCGCCCCGCTGTGGCGAGACGCTGAAACACACTTCTTCTGAGCGATGGAATGTCCGCTCGTGCTCCTCGCGTTCCTCGCGCTACAGCTTCTTTTCTCGTCAGGTTTGAAAACCATATTTCGAGTCCTCGCCACTGCAAAAGCTGTGCGCTGACGACCAGGTTCACCGAGAAATGCTCTGTGCTACCAGATCCTCGCGCTTCAAATCTCCGACCGGGCACTCTATGGCCCCGTCGTCGAGCTGCCAGGTTTTGTGAGTATAGAGGAGGCTCTGGCGCTACGTATGCGAGCGCACACAGATTAGAGCTTGACGCAGCGAAAATCCCTTGCCGTAAAAGCGCACTCCGGTGATACGTATAGTCATCACTCCGTTGTTCCGATTGGTCCGCAAGGATACGCCCACGGCTTTCTCATAGAGTAATACAGTAAACGTATAGAGAGGACATAGAAGCCGATTCGCGGCTCAAATACGTGCGTCTAATGCCGTCCGCTCAGCGGCGCTTCTGTGTAAAATATTTTGAGCTTATTATGAAGGTTTTGTGAATAAATACTTCTGCTGAAACTTGTGATGTTTGAAGACTATTTTGGGCTTTGAATGTGTCTAAATAACACTTATAGTTTGCATCACATAGACCTCGTGATGTATGGCGCCGGCCCGCCGGCCGGTAGCGAGCGTCCACGGGTCTCGCCGGTCCCGCGTGGCACTCTGATCCGGTCGTTGTGAGTTCCTGTAACGAACTTTCTACGCAGTAGCTTCGGTCGGGTCAGGTGTCCCCCTATGAACAGAAGGTAAGTTCACGGGTTCGTAGCGTTTCGTCGAAACACGTGTCATGGAAGCACCGAAACACGTTCCCCAGACAACTTTTCATGACACACGTTTCGCCGACACTGTGACGTTTCGTGGAAACTTTAGTAGACACGTACTCCTGCGACGTTTCGTCGATGACGGGCTTAAAGCAAGCGCGTAATCCATTAAAAGCACCCCCTCTCCCCTCCCCCCCCAAAAAAAAAAAGAAAACAGGCGAGACGCAAAACGTTTGTTGTGAAGACAGCAGAGTTGTGTTCGACGCAACGTCGAAAGGTTGGCAAGGTGTATAGTTGAAACTAACGCGCGAAGCTTTTCATTGAAACGAACGGCCTGTGGAACGTCGCATATTGACGAAACGATCCGTGGATGCGACAAACTGATTTCCATCGTACTATTCTCTCCGTCGCTCAATTTGAACGCTTTCGCAATGAACCGAGGGAACGCGTTGATGATGATCCAATTGATGTCTCTTATTCTTCTCTCGTGTGCCCGAGTGATGCCCTGCGGAAGCTACTTCTGTGTTCTCTGGTGCGCCAACAATGGGAAAACATAAAGAAAGCCAGGAGTTGAGTTTTTTGGGGATTCCACGTGACCCAAAGTACTTTACTCGAAGCAAACGCTCGGTGGAGCTAAAATAGGTATATTCGTAATGACATTGTTTCTTCAAAATTAACTCGGCAGCTTCAATTACTGCTATAAATTTTGTATTACCGGCCACTATAAGAACCGCCAGTTCTTCCTCAGTTAGAAAGCACAGCTTCAGTTAAACAAGACAAACAAAAGTAAGTGTTAGAACCTTGTTGTCTACAAGTGAAAATTAGCCCTCAATGATCCGCAAAGTAAACCTCATGAAATGTTGACAAGAGATCCAATAAATATTTTCTTCGATGCCAATTCAGTTTGTATTGTCATATTCAAGCAAAGACGAAAACGCACAGATTTCTTTGTGCTCCGAATTGAAGAATTATCTTGTAAGGTTACCTCCCAAAGGGCTGGACATTTGGCTATGTAGGCTCGGAACACATGAGCACAGTTTGTTTAGCCATGTTGCACCGCTCAGCAGTAAGTAGAAAACCCATGTCAATGCGAAACACTTAACATAGCGCATCGCATCGCAATGCAAAACCAAACAATGTCAAAAATCCGAGAAAACAATTTTGTAGTTTTCTTTTGCCCCTTTACCTTCAGTATGCATAATGTAGGAGATAAAAAAAATGGTTTGCAGGTCAAAGGCTTGGATACGCTATGCTAGGCTTTTGTGGAACGCTTGTTGTTTATTATTTGTGAACTTGACCTTAATTCTTTATTATGGACGACTCACATCATGGACGATGTTTCTGTGGAAGGTAGGTGTCCATGGTAACGATAAATAAATGTATATGACATCAGTATCTTGATGACACTAAGCCCTACACTTGTGCGTGAGTGACATTTGTGTTGAACCTTCATTTATTTATTTACGTACAGCTCCGTGCTGCTCCCTCCTGTTTAGGACACTGTGCGTGGATTTTGTTCGTCAAATTTCATAGCGGTGTGTTGTGTGCTAAAATATTGTGTTATGTTATCTTACCTTGGGCATCTGGTTCTGTTGTCCCTGTCCATGGATGCTGCATTAGCCATACTTTTTTACCTGAACAAATGTATTTCGGGGGATGTTTAGAGGACGTTGAATCCTGTCAGATTCCGAGTAGAGTTGTCATTGTTTGGTAATGGCTCGCCCGCAGTGAGTTTCAGGCTATACCAATTCATGTGTTTTATATCAGTCGGTAATTTGAAATTTGTTTGTTTTATCCGGTGTGTGCTTCGCACTCTTATTATGCTCTTATGACTGGTAAGGATAAATGGCTTATTTATCTTTGCACTTGCTTCCCGTGGCCGAGTTGGCATGAGAGCGAATGGATCATCCAGCATGTCCTCTGCGAAAAGCTTTTGTTAACTTGATTCCGCTAGAAATATGTTACGAATTGTACGATATGCCGAACTCCTTCATATTCATTTATTTTTGTGAGTATTTGTTTCTTATAAAACATACAGAGCTTCTGAAGTAAATCATGGATATATGAACGTGATCCAATAAAATGTTTTAGAAGCACTTTACTATAGTTGACCTCAAAATGTTCCACCAGCCAGGAGTCAATGCGGCGATTGTGTAACTCAATTGTTTAACAATGTATAAACAAAATATACAATTTCTTTTTTTGTGAATTAAGTTAAAATTTTGTGCGGCGCGATTTGTAAGGATTTCTATCGTAAAAATCAAAATAAAATCTGCGTCCGCATTAAAAAAAAAAAAAGAATACAGCGGGAGCCGAAAAGTTTTCGCAGAGCCTAATGAGGCGGGACAGGAAAGAGAAGGGGAAAAGGAGTATGCAAGAGGCGCGTACCGTAGCAGAAACGCCCAAACCGAAACCGAAACTACCTTGACCGGAAACGGAACGAAATTATGCTTTATAACGCCCGTTAGGAGTTCCAGCTGTCAACTGGTCGAATAGGCCGAACTGGGCCACTGGGGCCTATGACATTGTCCTATCTTTACCTCGTGTATATTACTCTATGGCTTCCTCGCCTACCCAGCATTTCTTGCTTCAGACACATAGGCTGAGCGACGCCACCAAAAGTAATAGCTCGCATTCGAACAATGCAGCCGCCACTTCCAGGCATTCCCAATGTTTCTTGCTTCAGCCGCTAGATAGCGACAAACGAAACGGCCTGCCTTGCAGGTTACCGACACCGCTGCAAGCAATCTATCAGTGCCTGCTCCGCGCAAAAAAACTCGGCGGATTTCTCCCACGCGCGAATAACGCTTAATCAACCCCTCCCCTCCTTAATTTTTTTCTCGCAAAAAAAAAGAAGAAAGCGGAAAATAAAGGAATCGTTTAAGAAAAAGACGGATACCAAGCAACACAGGCAGACTTCCTACCCGGCGGCGATCGCTGACCATGTCACAAAAGAGCCGCAAGTCACGGGACATTAGCTCCGTTATCCGTCCGCGGAACCCGCACATTGGGCACACCCTGGGACAGGGCATACTACCGGCTCGTCGTTGACCCCCGAAAGCTTACCTTTCGAACGGTGCCCCGGATTGCGTCGAAGGAGCAGTCGCGCACTTATGAGCGTTTGCGTGACGGGTACCAGAGGCGGGAGCATCGACCGCTGCCGGCGTAACACGAACCGAGAAGGGAGGGACCACGCGCTCCTTCAGAGGACCAGCGTCGTCGACCGTGGCGTAATCGACGCGCCGAGCGCCAGAACGAGCCGTCACCACTCTACTCGTTGTCACACCAAGAAAAACAAAACAAAAAAGCACGATGTTTTGCGCATTATTCGTGCGCTGCGCGAACTCAGTTCTTACAAGATTTGGCTGCCGAAGAAAGAAAACGATGCTTTTGGCGTTCGAATCGTGCACGTTTGGGTAAAATAACATAAAGCGAATCCAAGATGCACCTACATATATCCTAAATGAACACGCGAAAGGGGAAACCAGTAACGTTCCGTGAACATATAGTCTCCTTAGGAACGGTCGCCTGCTTCAAACAAGTAACGGTGTTTTTGTCCGTCGGCGGCAAAGCAATCATCGGGTATATCTTGTGAATCTTTCACGCCACTCTTCGCGTCTGTAGCAGAAAAAGGGTTCAATAAAACGTACGGTGTCCTGCAGCTTTTTTTTCCTCAATTGCGACTTCCGGCGAAGCTCGAACTGAAAAGTGTACATCCGGTTTCTTCCGCCCTTCTTTGTTGGTTTCTCATCAAACGGAACTGCTCGAAACAAAACGTCTTCTACGTCCAGTGACGCGACTTTGGTACCACCCAATGGCGAAGCTTAAACCGCAGTCAACACTGCTCGTGTACATCGTACAAAGGACGCGGTCTGCAGAGACACGACGCCGGAATTAACAGCGGACACACCTCTAAGCGCGAAGCATCTTTGCCTCGTACGTTGTGTATACGCCTCGAGTATGATACAGACCGTTTTTGCACATCCGATACGGTACGATAAGCCGTCCGGTACAAACTGCGCATGTGAGAATCTTCTGTGGTAGCGCATGCGCAGTTCGTACCGGAGGGCCCACCGAAACGTATCGGATGTGCGAGAACAGTTCCTTAAAACTCGCCATGAATCGGCCTCCATGTCCGTCGTCGAGGTTCCGACACGGGAAGAAACAACAACGCTCCCGAGACGGTGGAGCTTCGTTCGATTTACTTGCACCTCCTCGCACCGGTGCAGAAAAGTGGAAAGGGTGTGCAATTCCGGTCGTATCTCTCGATACGCGTATCGGAAGTACACTGCCCTACACACTTTTGTGCGCCGGTGCGGGGGAGCAGGTAAATCGAACAAAAGACACTGTCTGCCGACCGTCTTTTTTTTTTTTTTATGACTGTGACCACGGTCTTTACGGACACCACGCCGCGGCAGCTCGAGAGATTCAGAACATAACCATTTTCCGGTGGGTTATGGCTGCGGGCGCTGTCATGACTTACGTTGCGCGAGATGTCTCGAAGAGACTCCGAGAACGTGCAAAACAGTATATTCAGCAAAAAAAAAAAAAAAAGCGACGACAACACGAAGGTTACTTTGGCCCCCATCTAATGAACGTGCCAATTGACTTTTTTCTAAAAAGAAAAGAAGAAAACCTATGGCGCTTGCGCAAAATGATAACACCCTCATCCGGGCTAAATGCAACCAGGAGTGCGACCGTTCTTAGGCCTACATTGTACTCGGCTACTGCGGAAACAAGATCTGCGTCGTGGTTCGTCTCGTTTCTCATTATGTCAAAAAACGGTATCGCCAAAGGCTGGAAAAATAAAATTACGGGATAGTCGAGAGCGCCCATACTATTTTAGGTTTCGGTCGGCCAAGTTGTATACCATGAAGAGAGGAGCTTGTATAGCCGCCGTGAAAAGAAGCAAGTTACATGGAAAGTCACGGCGCCCGCACGAGCAGTGCCCATTGAGCGCTGCCGGGCACGCAGCGTACATTTTGTCATGAGTACGTCCATTCTGTAAGCTTCTGGCGAGTCTTCTATGCTTCGTTACGCCTCGCTTTGCAATTCTCTTCTATCCTCGAACTTAAAATTCCGAAGTGTTTGGCACTGTACGGTAGGTGGCGCGTTGAAGCTCGCCAATCTAAAGCCCCTCTACTGCAATCGTCAATGGACCTTTTTCAAAAAGAGTTCTGCGCATCCGTGAGCTTTCGACGCCCAGCGGCGAACGCTCGAATTACACCCGGTTTATCCGATGCTTAATTGGCGGAAGCGGAAGAAATCTGCGAGTTATGGTGTAAAGTTCTCAAATAGGGGTCCGCGAAGCCCTGTCTCATCAGTCAAACCTGCCAATAAAATTTGTCTTTTTTTTTAGATTGAGAAGAAGCGTTCTAACTTTCGTGTGAGTTTTCTCATGAGTAGGTCAATGAGAGGAGTGTACTTCGCACTCCCCCATAGTTTTATTCATTTATTAAATCATTATCATTCACCAAACAGGCGTCCCTCCATCATCTCACGCTGATCCACAAGAGGCCCAGGAAACATAAATGGTTGAGAACCACTGCGATACACGATGCCTTACTGCAAACCGAAATACGTAGATATTTATTGATATTCCTAATTACACATAAATAGCGCGAAGAACAGACGAAAGTTCTTATAATCATAACATAAATCACTTTTGGGCATTGGCTTGCATGAACTCGAAAATTCGCGAAATATTGCTTCGGGAGGCTAATCGTATATTAGGTTATACGTGCACTTGTTTTGGGCCCATACTTAACAACTCTGTGCTTTATCAGTCATACGCTCCAACACTTTATTAGACTGCCATATATCATCGCGAGACGGTTAGATATACCGCAAAACTTTACAATTTCGACGTCTACATTTGCTATAGTGTTGCGAACATCGCATTTCATCAGAAAACTGAACTGTTAACATGTTTTGCCATGACGTCATCACACTATATGCTGGTGGTCATTGCGATTTCTTCTTGATGAGAAGATCACACCCGGTGGTGCAAAATGCATGCTGCGAAAGGTTCGCGCTCAATGCAAGCCATGTATTTCAGAGACACAAATTATTCTTGCTTGGTGCAGCGTCGCCAGGAACGGCGAGAGCGTCTGGTACCACAGAAAAAAGTAGTTTCCGGGAGCACGCTTTTTTGTCTTCGCTGAAGATGCGGGGAAGAAGAACCTTTACAACACAGTATAATTTTAAAGCTCCCCCCCCCCCCCCCCCGAGCAGTTTATAATATTATTTTATTTTTTCATTCCTGATAAAATTTTTTCCTAGTAAGATAACTTTTTTTTATTATCATATAGTCCTGAGAGGCTCCTTCCTACGTTTGGGGGCGATCATTTGTGAATTATGTTTGTGTAATTTTTTACAGTAATCCCCTATTGCTTTTATTTTGCACCCAAGAACTGTGAAGTTTTAAAATAATCCGGAGGCTTGGGGAAGAACTTGAGAACTCCTGTGAGAATTGGAACGGCTGCGAATGTTCAGATTTCTGTCTGATGCCACTAGGATCTTTCTTTTCATGTATCCCTCCCGTACACACTAGTAGTTATATGGAACGTCGGATTAAGAAGTCACAGTCAGTTCTTTTAGTGCTGTTATTCTCGGGGACAACTTTCTTAGACAGTTCAGCAACAACAAAAACACGTTTGGATGCCTCACTGATGAGTACATGTAAAAGGGGTCGTGCAACAATTTTCGTACTTTCAGTAACTACAGCTAAAAACTCATTCCGGACGTTGATAACATGCAAAAGCACTCAACTCATTCGTTTTCTTTCCGCGCTATTGCAGACGCAGGAAAAAGAAAGGAAAGAAACAACTTTCTTCTCTACTCGCGATCAGAACGAGCGGTCACATCATCTGACGCTATTTATACTATATACCGTCAGTGTTCATCCTAGTCATAGCGCTGGGGTTGGCAAAGTATAGAGCATGGGCTGAGCTTCAGACATTGTAAGAGTTCGGTCTTTCTTATCTTTGATTGAATACGAGCCATTACCCGGATGTTTGGCGATGCCGATTGTCATGAATTCGAGCACTCAACTCGGGCTCATGACGATCGAGTACATCACGGTGTAACGTGACTCGCGGTGGGTAGTCGTGATGCCATGTGACGTCAGGGTGTCAACAACGCTAATCAATCTATAGTCGGTGACAGGTCAAGAACGAAGTGGAAGCTCCTCCCCCTCTTTCCACTTTAGTAGAGCGGTCGCCGAAGAGGAGTCGACCTCCTCTCCACCGTTCGCTCTGCTAATGTAGAAAGGGTGGGATGCGCTTCCACTTCGTTCTTGACCTGTCACCGACTATACGTGTCGTTCTCAATTTACGTCGACTTGACGCAGTGAGTCACGTGACGTCACGGGGCCACGTGACATGAAATTACTTAAAGACCGATGTACACTTCGCGCTTTCCACTTTTCCCCACTATCTCCTTTACCATATCCTCTCCACCTTTCAACTTGCCCCAACACGGCTTCCCTCGCAGTCTAGGAGAGGAGGGCGCTAACAGGATTATCTTCCCTGTAGAAGAGCGAAGTTGTGCGTCGGCCTTTAACATCATGTTTTGACACCGTGACGTCACGTGACAACGTGACACGCGATTAATCATAGTGTCAATACAAAAGCGCCAAGAAACCCACAATTTCTCATACACTACAATTCTGTATATGACGATTTGATCATTACATTGAAATATATATCTGCAATTTTTTTTATTCTCAAACATGCATCTTGTAATACTAAGAAGAATAAGAAAAAAACGTCAGTCGAACCAGTTTGAACTGCGTTCCCGATATATATATATATATATATATATATATATATATATATATATATATCGGGAACCAGTTCAAACCGGTTCACTGACGGTTTTTCTTTTCTTCTTCTTAGTGTTCTCAATTTGCTTGATGAATGGAACAGATTACCAATGCCTGGTTTCTCGAAAGCCGCGCTCACACTGTTGATACATCATATGTCACGAAAATATTTTCACACGCCATCTCAAACTAAACCATAAACTATATATATATATATATATATATATATATATATATATATATATATATATATATAGTTTAGTTTTGGTTTAGTTTTGAGATGGCGGCGAAGAGTGACTTTCTTTTGTATGATGTATCAACAGTGTGAGCGCGGCTTTCGAGAAAACCAGGCATTGGTAATCTGTTCCATTCATCAAGCAAGTTGAGAACAACGTCGTAGACTTTTAATTGGCATGCTATTTGATACAGTAGAAGAGGCATCAAAGACACCTCCATACAACGAGAAGACATTGTATAAAAGCTGAACAAATTATATCACCGGATATTGTTCTAGCTCTCCAATTTATACTAAAACTGGCTCTGTAAAGGGAGCTGTTGGAGTTTGTCTAGTCTACGGTTGATTGGGATTCTAGAATAATAAAATATTTCTTCGATTTATGTACAGTTGGTGACAGGTTAAAAATTCAGTAGATGTGCTGCATCCAGAGTGAGTTCTCTGCCTTCTCCGCCGAAAGGAAACGAACCCATGCTGGAGCCGGAGCTTTTACGAAATCCTTAGCCTGTCGCCAACTATAGTTTAGTATTGACGAAGAGGTCAAACTGACGGGGCGCTTTGTGCAGCCTTTTTTTTTCCACAAAATTTGGCGTTTACCCAACACAAGGACCATAAACTGGATTTTCTACATCATCTTCCTCGATCGAGCGCAGTTTTGTCGTAAGATCTCTGTCGGGGCTCGCTTCACTGATTGAGCACGATCCTGAGGCGAACACTGACAAAACGCTACGTCAGTCGAGTGCTTCGTTAGAAACACAAAGAAATCATAAATGTTCTTTGTTGTTCTTATGGGTTTCGTTTTCAACTTAGCCCGCTAGGGGCGTGACGGTTGCGTCTCCTCCCGCAATTGTTGAAATTAAAAACTGTGGCTAGGTGGCGCAAGTCACCACCACATTAACAAGAGCTTAGTCATATTCATCCATCCATCCTTTCCATACTACTTGAGTTATCTGAATGGCCAAACAGCTGTGAAAAAAAAAAAACAAAACTTTCTATTCCCGTGGGTTTCTTTGTGTTTGTTTTTTTCTTTGGGTGGCCCTCATTCATTTTCATTTACCTGTCTTCCAAGGTCCGCTCATCTAAGGATATAGGGCGTCATGACTAAACTCTCCAGCCCTTCATTTATGATCCCCATGGGGTTACCGCGGCCTGATAATGCAGGAGCAGTGTCGGGTTCGGAGCGAATATAAGCCCTCTCTCTGGCTTCAAGAGTGACACTCCACCCGAAGCCACTGATCGAGGAGGCCTTCCTTCGTATGCTAGAGAGCAATCAGAGACGCAGATAAGGTTTTGCCGCTCCGGAACTCGCTCTTGGGCGCCGGTCCCATATGCATTTCGTACGTTTTTGCCACCTGCCTCCTGGTCCGAAAGTGCCCTTCCCATCCGTATATGACGGGCGTGCCAGAAGATAAAAAGCGGGCAGCCCAGCTTCCGGCAGCTCGATTCTGCCCTGCTGCTCCTGAATGATGCATGCAGCCGAATCGAGACTGCTCCTCAGAGTCGGTGTGACGCAACGCGCTACGTTGCCGACTCGCTTCCCACTCGACTTGCGTCCGGGAATAAAGGCGAGCTGCAGATTCATCAATATCTCGGCCGTTGTTTGGCGGCCCAACAATGCAGGTGCGTCCCAGGAAGCCAGCGCCGAGCACAAAGGACCCATCACAGTTCTTCTTCTTTGGCCCCACGTGCTTTTGCCTCTCTGCTTTTTCCTTCGAGCCGTTTCCTCAAAGTTCAAGTCCCCACGGTGCAATGGTTCTTCGACTATCTTTTTTCTCCGGCCAAGGTTTCGATTCGACGCTGCTCGCTTAACCCAGTTCCGGTTCACGGCAAAACAAATGCTCTTATGGGGGGGCCGTACGATGGAGGATTCCGGCAGGCTTTGGCCGGATGATTCGTTTAAGATCTCGCTTTGCTTGAGGGTCGTTGAAACTCCCGCCGATCTAGTTCCTGGAGGCTGCCGCAGGACACTGTATTCTATGGAGGAGGGAAATCGGGGGCGAATATATTAGGTATTTTGGAATGGACACGTAGTTAAAATTAGCCGAAAAAGAGCTTTTGGTGATATAGAGCCGCGCATCCGACCAAGCACAAGGACTAAACAAAAGCTGAAGACTACCGGGGATCACCATTCAACCTAGATCAGGGGTCTCCAAATGTTTTTGTTAAGCGATCTGTCGCAGTCTCGGGGGCCGGAAAAAAAGAGTAAATATAAACGAGAACCACGAAGTTAATAAACCTAGATAAGCATTTAAACATAAAAATTATTCTTAGAAAAACATGAAAAAAAAAAACTAAGGTGGATTAATACATATACTTCACTTTTAAATTTAATATTTAGCTAATTTTGAAATTACACAACACTTATGGCCAAAAAAAAATCACCAGGCATAAATAAAAGCGCATGGGAACTTTGGCACATTCCCGCAGTGCAACAAACAAACGAGAATGATAAAACTAAGGCTGACAATATCCAATAGTCGTGAGAGAGGAAACTAAGCGCAATGCACGGTCCCGAACGAAAGAAACGCGAACGACGGAGCGACAGCCTCTTGCGCTCGTCGCGCCACTCAACGGTCGTCAGTGGAAGCTCTCGCGAAGCTCGTGGTATGCTTCGAGAGTAGTAACGGTGCCAAGTGGCCTGCCCGTTCAACAAATAGAATTTGCGTCGACATTTTTTCAGTTTACCACACACAACGTGCGGCGCTAATCGCTGAGCCTTCGTCATGTTGACAATGCAGCAGAGGCATTTCGAAGACCCTGTAATGACGCACAAAAATATAATTTTATCACGAAAATAATCCCTGGAGAAGGGGAATAAGAGGGACAAAGGACAAACACAAATCTCCAAACACAGCTAGGTGACACCTTTTGCATTTAATTGCATTATATTCATAATTTTATCAGTCGCACACTTCTCTGCACATTGTGATATTACAGTAATATCGATATGAGACTGGTTTAGTTTATGTGCCATCACTGGACATCTAAAACACGCATGCTACATTGTCAGCTTCGCGATTAGCCCCGGATGTGGTGAGAGCCTGATGCAAATAGGAGCGAATTTAATTGATCAAAAGGTTCGGCCACTTCGCGCCGTCACTATTCTCGAAGCGCATTACAGGCTATTTTTTAACATAAGTTCTGTTCGTTTCGGCAAGAAAGTTTTAAACTATCACTCTAAAAAAAAAGCCCGTGCGTCTACTTTTACACACAACACTCGCACAGCCAATCAGCGCAACTTACGGAGGCAGCTCAGCGAATGACGATGCCGAAACGTATGTCTAGACCAAAAAACGCCGTCTGTGTTGTGACATTAAGCAATACAATTGTATTGCTTAATGTCACAACTCAGACGTCACGCAAACGTCACGCTTAAGCGTGACGTTTGCAGTGCTTAATGTCACAACTCAGACGTTGTTTTTTGGTGTAAACATATGTTTCGGCATCTTCATTCGCTGAACTGCCTCTGTAAGTTGCAGTGGTTGGTTCTCCGAGTGTCGTGCGGGAAAGTAGGCGCACTGGCTTTTTTAGAGTGTAGTTCCGTCCGAGTTCAGAGGAGTGCTGTCGTGCAGCGGCGGCGCAGAACCAGTGCAGCCACCGCGTTAGGATTGGCGCTGTGATCGGCTTCTTGAGCGGAAGCGCAGGGTGTTGTCTGCATCTGCTGGCTTTTGTTTCTCCACGCCACGTCATATGCTTGCTTCATTAAGTGCTTTAGTTTTGAAGTATATAAGCAATTTTTTTTCTGTGAATGGTTCTTCGTTCGAGTGTACTAAAAATATTTTTAGCGCGAAATGCGTTTCTGTGCATTTTTAACGGTTACCGTCCGCTTTCTATCGTTTCCATAAGCGTTCGTGTCCTTCAACTGCGTAGGCCACGGTAGCATTTACGTTCATTTCGCAATAGCAGATTAATTCCAAGTCTCTTGAGTTTCGCATTTCAAAGATAGGTTCGCGGCATCAGGATAATTTCGCGTCGGGTGTTACTGGTGGCAACGCGCGGTAGCGGTCACTTCAAAGACGAAGGTCTGACAAGAGCGTCGTCTTGACCAAAAGTGTTATCGACGGTCATTTTGACGTGAAGTTGAAGCAATTATTCTGACTCTCAAGAAAGATCCGCGTGGAACTACAAACCCAATACCGACTCTCGGTGTTTAATTCTCAGGCCCGTTAGTGGGCGGCTACAGATACCAGCGGACAAAGCATGCAGTATAATGCTCAGCTACGGGGGCATGCGGGTGCCAGTGTACTGAATTGCAGATCGCTGCAATGTATCGTCAGTCTATATTTTTATTTATTTATATATTTATCTATTCGTCAATACTGTTATTCCAAACAGGGAATGTGATAGAAGTGGCACAATACTGAAGCACTATACCCCGGCTCACTAAAACCGTGCAGTACGGCCAAAGCTACAGGGGACAGAGTGATCCCAACCTGTTCAAGAGAAGGGAAAGGAGGAACGGGGAATCCCAGCCCTTCTTTCCCGTTCCTCCTCTCCCTCCTCTTGTACGGGTTGGCATACGCTCTGTACCCTGTAGCTTTGGCTGTACTGCACGGTTTTAGTGAGACGGAGTATTCGCTACTCCAGCAAAACCAACGCCGCGTAGCGGCAACGCCGAGAAGCTCATGAGAGGAGGTCGTTTCGACTCTGTTGTCTGCTATCGCCGCTTGGTTCCCGTAGGCAGCATAGAAACAAATATCGACTCCAGTAATTATTTTTATGATTCCGCCGTGCCATTCCTACGCAATGACTAGAAGGTTTTTACCGTCGAAAAATCGCTTTGCTTTTAAATGTAACATCGATCTTACGCTGCAGTGCAAGAAATTTAGGTGGGCCGCGTGCTGAACGACGAAAACGACCTCCTTTCATCCGCCATTTTGCCTGACCAGCGCGCCCCCTATAGTTCGCTGGCATCATGAATAAATACAAGAGAAACTTGAAATGTAAGTGTAGACCCTTGACACGATAGTCCGCAAAAATAAAAAAAATACCCTGAACTACAATAGACAGCAGTATGTCGGCAACTATTCACACAAAAAGCAGCACGGCAATAACAATAGGTAAAAAATAGTGTCCAGTGAATGGTAATAAATTTGATGCAAAGGTAGCTTTGAGAGGGAAGCGCCGATTATAAAAATGAGCCTATTTAAACAGTTTGTAAGAGTTGCTCAAGGAACGTGGAAACACTGGCACATTCAACTATATTTCTAGGCAATTTGTTCAATCGGACGCAGTGCGCGGAAAAAAGAGTATTTAAAATCATCTACTCGGGAGTGACATTCGATGATGGCTTCTGAGTCTGTGAAAAAGTAATATATTTATCTCGTGGTATTCTCATGGTTCCATTCACGATTAGATAAAGTATTTTGAGCCGGGCTACCTTTTTCTGGATGACAATAGTGTTAAGTCCGTTTGAAACATTAATTTTGAGGGTGAGTGCTTACTTCCGAATTTGTTGAAGATAAACCTACACGACGTTCAGGATATATACAGGGTCTTTCATTTTAATTTCAACAGATTTTTTGAAAAAAGGGGGCGAGAGTTAGAAGAGATTTATCTTCACCGTGTAGTGTACTTATCAGGCTCGGCTAACATTAAACAAGGGGATAATCGTCATGCAAATTTAACTAATTAACTAAAATTTCTTCCTTAACTTTTAAATTAGTTTAATACTAATTAATTTATATATTAGGGGGCACGTTGCAATTGCATCATTGACAGCAATTACTATTAGAGGCCAGACCAAAAGAATTTGCGAAAAGGTAATGGTTTCTTAGATATTATTCGATCAATGTTCGCGCTTTTTCTCCCGATTTAAAATTCGCGCGCAAAAAGAGCGCAGCAAGCCCTGCCCACACGCTTGCAAGAGTGACGTTGTCGTTTCAATGCCGTCGTCACTTGTGTCGTCAGCGCACCCACCAAGGACACGCTGCGGCGATAGCGACGGCATGATTGAAACGTTGCCGAGATAGTGACGATATGGGTGCAACGACCGCGTCACTTTTACAAGCGTCATTGTGGGCAGGACGTGCGACGCTCTTTTTGAGCGTAATTTTTTGATTGGGCAAGAAAACGAGAAAATTTATCAATTAATATCTTACAAACCATTACCTTTCCCTAAATGCTTTAATCCGGTATGGCCTTTAACAGTAATTGCCGTGAGTAATGGTATTCCAACATGACCCCTAGAACCCACAATTAAAAAGTTAATTAAGTTAATTAAGAAAGTTTATTTAATTAGGCAATTTACCGTGACGATTATCCCCTAATCTACTGTCCGCCGATCCTGATAAATGCATAATGCAGACAGAACTCGTCTAATCCTAACCCCTATAAAAAAAAAAAGTCTGTTCGAATTAAAATTAGACACCCGGTAAAAATAACCTCAACGTCTTAAAATGAAAAAAAAAAACGAAAATAGAATTGCATTGAATATACGCATTAGAAAACGATGTAGCCATAAGAGCTGGTCGAGATGAGTCAGTTTAAATTTTACCATTTCTAACCAAACATAATGGCACTGTTGTGTTACACTTCAACATCTAACTCTTGTTATGGCTGTACGCAGTCACACAAAACGCACAAACTGTCCATCTTCAATACATAAGGCAAAAGAAAAAACGCAGTTGCCAGAAACTGACAGATGTAGTATGAACTAGACGCTTAAAAAATCTAAAACACGATTAAAAAAAAAGGTTGTCTCTGCCAATACCAATCGACCAAAAACGCGCGAGCACTGTCTCATCGTGTTCTCTCTAGATTCAGCCTGGTGAAGTCTGGCAGATGAACTAAGCCACCCGAAGTGCTCTCTTTTTTTCTTTTTTTTTCTTTTGTAGAATTGTTTTAGTCATGCCCTGTTCCTCTCAAGCCTGACGACAAAATATAGTCTTGATACAAATTCCTATAATCTCGCAGTGAGGACGGGATCGTCAGACAAAAAACATGAAGAGTCGCACGAAAACATTAGGTGCCAACTTCGATAACATCGTAGTACTTCAATAATGTTACCAGGAATGTGTCATAACTTTAGAATTTTTTTACAGAGCAGTTAAACGCGTCTACTATAAAATCTATGGGTGGTGCACGCAAGCATCCGATGTCAAAGGGCTCGTGCCAAATGCACTGCGGCAAACGCTACGCTCTTTCTGCCTCCCTTTCAAAATCCTCAGTTTCAGAAGCCCATTATGCAATTCCACCCCTGTCAGGTGGCCGGGTCCTGAACGTGTTGGGACAACCTGCTTTTAACGAAAAGACAGTAAGTGTGCACGCGAGCTTGTGTAACTTAATCATGCCGTACTCGGGACTCAAGAAGAAAATAAATGAATAAAGTTTCCCGTTCTTAGGCATACGCTCTTCACATTCACATCTTGTAACGTTAAACGTAAAAAAAAAAAAAAAGAGGCGATATTAGTTCCTGGCGAGACATTTAAAATTCCAGCTTTTATCAATAAGCAGTGAACCAAAGCTTTCGTCGATTCCGAAGCACACGCGGATTCATAGTTCTGACGAAGTGGGTTTCGTCAAAACTATTAATCCGCAGCTCATGCTGCGATGCTTATCACAGACACAAACATCAGTTCCAGACTTCTTAAGTCGTTCTAAGAAATATGTGTATCCGTCTAGGTAAATAAAGTCAATAATTCTGCGTCTGAGCTCCCCCACGACAGCAAAGTACATCGCTAGTGATGCAGATTTCTGCAACTGCGATAATTAGGAACTTGTTCGACGCGGCTTTTTTTAGAAATATTTCTCTAATTCTATTAGGTCGTCTCTTCAATGGCTTTTTGAGCGTTTCATCGTTGCAGGCTATCATAGTGAATGTTTTCAGAGGATTAATATACCTTGTGTCTACTAAATATATGATTAAAAAAGGCTCTCAACCTCAGTTGTGTTGGTAGAGAGGGACGATCGCAAACGTTTGATCCAGGCACGTATCCAGGGGGAAGGCCCATGGGGCCCGGCCCCCCCCCCCCCCCCCCCCGAAATCTTCCATTTTGCTGGGTCCTCCTCTCCCCCCCCTCATACAGAATTTTGTCATGGGCGCCCCCCCCCCCCCCCCCGAAACAAAGTCCTGGCTACGTGCCTGGTTTGATCAAAGAGTAGCTTTCGATACTAAACCATGATATTGTTGTATATGGGCCTTCTTTTAGTTTAACACCGGAGTAGCTATGGTTCGTTAAAGTGAATGGTTATCGTTCTTCTTGGTTTATAGTCTTTTTTTTTCTTTGTCTGGGTGTTTGACCCCAACCAGGTTTCTCTCCCCTCCCCCTTCCCCTTTTCATTGGTTTGGTCCCTGTGGATCCAGTTCGGGTTTAGGGAGGTTGGTTTCTCATCTTTTATGTTCGGAGTGAGTCCCATCAAGGAAAAAGGAAGTTTTGCGCATTATTCATGCGCTCCGCCAAGTAGTTCTTACAAGATATGGATGCCAAAGGAAAGAACAATGCTTTTGGCGTTTGAAACAGGTACGTCTTGATAAAATACCATAAAAATAATCTTAGATGCACCTACAGATACCTTGATTCAACACACGAAGGGGAAAATGAGTAAGGTTCTGCGAGAAGCCGGACGTTTTTTACTATGGTTCTTGAGATGAATAGGAGTACAGCTGTAGTAGTACTGCTGTGGATGGATGGTGATTGCTTTCTTTCTTTCTTCTTTTTTTATTTCTTTTGTGATGTTCTGCCTTTTTCTGGCATTTTCCATCTAAGCATTTTTCAAGTGAAATAAAGTTTCAGCTGTGTTAGACACTTTTTGTGTGGACGTGTCTTCTTTTGCTTCATTGCAGCCTAGGGGTTTGGTTAACTTAAGCATAATTTGTTCCAAGTCAAACTATTTGGAAAAAAAAAAAAGTATAGCGAGTGTCAAATAATAAGGACATGACCGTACCGCAGAAGTTACTTGAAGCGAATAGCGTAAATACATTGCGAAATTCCCAAACTAAATCGGATCAGGAAATCTTTAGACCTTCGTGTAACCTCCGTTCAGCGCGCATTTGATGCACCTTCGACTCGGTGCATATTCGATTGCCCGCCGACGCAGGGCATGCAACCGCGAAGGGTATGAGCAAAAAAAATTGGGTTGTGTGTATGTTTATACAGCCTAGAACTTGGTCTGCCTCCAAGGGCGACGAGTCTCCCAGCTGTAGATGAGCAATTTAGCCAGTGCAGTACAAACCGCTAGCCTGGGGTCTTTAACGTGCACCACGCAGTAGTGATACACGACCGCACGCCGGTACGATGCTCATCCAGATCGAAACGGGCAGGGGCGGGAATTGAACCCAGTATCCTGGGTTCTGCAGCGCGAGCTTTCGCTCCACGTGCTCCGAGCTGGTGTGCGCTAGACCACTCGGCCACCGATCCCCCCAAGGGTATGAGCAAAAAGGCCCAGAGACAGTGTTGTGTGATGCATCGCGTTTAAGCAACGCGTACAAAGCTGCCCATGAGTCGTTTCTTTCCTGTAGTTTATTTTTGACACGAGAAGAGATCCGAAAAGTGACGGTCATCGGGCTATCACTGCGTTGTCTCCGGGTGAACATTTTATCAAGCGAATGTACGCTCGTGGTAAGTGGTGCGACGAGCTTAGGAGGCTGCAATGCGAGTGTGGTTGCGATGTTTTTTAATGCGAAAGCATTAACTGTCCCATGGAGCGCAGCCGGCGTTGGCTGTGACCGCGAAAAACAGGCATCTGAATAAACGGCAGTTGAAATGACTGCGACGCGTTCCTATTGGCTGCGACACGTCTTATGAGATGCCTCGTCACGGACGTCGGCGGGGCGCTCAAGATCAAAGCCGACGCGCCTTAGAAAATGAAGATACAAAAAAAAGCAGAGCAATGCAGATGCACCGTCACGGAAGGCGTGGAGCCGGGTAGTTCGCCACGCCTGCGCAGTGGGAGAGAGTGATGTCACCGCCGGAGCGCCGTGTGCGATAGGAAGACGTGGCACGCTACTTGTAGAAATGCACTGCGTGTAGGAATGCTTTCGCTTTCACGTAAGCTGTCTTAAGTGTCCTCCTGTAATTTCTCTGCCGTACACGTCCCTGCGGACTCGGAGTTACGGTGTAAGCAGAATGTGAGCATCAGTCGCGAGGTCTTTGTGCCAGGTTCATCGTCCAGGGTGGGTTCGAACCACTTCGTTGATGGCAAGCTAATCGAAACCACATGCTACCATTTCGTAACATGTGAAGGCGGCTTGAAAGAATCAACATGCCACAGCTCAATATGGAGTAACAAAATGCCGAGAGTTTACGCGCTTACATATCATGCCGACAGGCTACGTTAAACTGATTATATGTTTCTTCGTTGGAGAAACTCAACCAAAGCATCCCACCGTCTCCATCCTCGTTTTTTCGAAGAGGCAGGTCAGTTCAAAAAATACTTTATTTGCCGAAAGGAAGTGCCCGTAGCCATTGCAGCTAGTCAATGGTTACAGCAGGTGGTGGCTTGCCGTAAGCCAGCTCGCTTCGGCCCGCCAAGTGTTCAGTCAAGCCTATAGCAAGTTCCCCCCAAAACCATACCGTTCCCTACTCAGGGCAATAACAAGCCAGAAAAACAAGTGTTTAGCCTCTAGATGGCGTCGTCGGCGCTGCGATTGCAAGATGGCGGCTAATTGTAGGAAAGATTCTATACGTGTACCATGGCAGCAAAACGAAAACGAACAGTTAAGGATAAATTATATCAGTAACTTATGGTAAGGCACTCAGCATCAAACATTTATTGCTGGCTCGGTTGCAAAGCAGCTGTCATGTGCAAAAACCCACAATATTAGGAAAAAAATATAATAAAAAGCTCCGATGGTGTTTTCTAATTGGTTCGCAATCATCTGAGACTTTGCGTCGAGTTTAATTGAATTGTCATATTTTCCGCTTTCGGACTATGTGCATGCATCCGAAGGCTGATGCACACATTTGAGTCGGTGGCGACCAGAACAACCAAACAACAGCAACGACCGGAACACCGGAACAACCGCGACTCATGATTGCTTCACGAAGCTACTTTTTGCATCGCTCGGCACGTTGTGTACGGCGAACACTTTTCTCGGTGACTTTGCCGCTGCTGTCGTTTCGGTCGCTCCAGATGCAAGCAATGCAACTGTCCGGACTAGTACGCTGTACTAGTACCCGTTTTCGCGCATGGTTACGCCGTGCTCAGGGGAACGAAATGAACCAGCGGAGCGCTCGACCTCGCAGATATACAGTTACTCAAGCGAAGCCTATAGATATTTTCCGTGTAGTCGTCGCCATCTTGAATTATGGAACTTCCAGTATGGGGGAAAACATCATTTTGCCATTGCCGCGCAATGTGAGGGTGTTCGCAATTTTATCGCAACCGTCAAACCTTATTGTTTTACTACTTCTATATTTTGTTTTTTTACTTAATCCAGGTTGTAATGTCTCATTTTTTTTTTTTCGTCCCCCATGTCGGATGTGTGAACTACGTGGCTGGGAACGAGGATAAACTGAAAAGGTCTGTAGACAAATGAAAAGGCGAAGCCACATGGTTACTCTACGCTAGAATAACTGTATACGCTAACTGCATGTATACGCTGGAGTAACTGCATGTGCTCCTCAAGCAGGGCATATGCAGTTACTCTAGCGAGGACAAGATCTCCTCTGGTCTTTTCCGTTTCGTTAAGCACTGAACGTCAGTGCAGCGGCACTCGCTCACAAACGTCTAATACCTTTTTTTTTTTTTTTTTACGTTACAAATATAGCCGAATGAAGGCAGGAGTCAGTCACCGCGTGTACAGTGTCCCAGTTGCGAAGGCGCGCGCGTCCTTATACAAACCATGCACCTCGGATGTTTTAGGCTAGCGGTGTCGCTCACATAAAGTTTTGAAGTTTTAAAGGCACTAAATACGATTTCCAACATTTGTTAGGGCTCGTGCGTTTTTATGGCAAGAATAATCGATAAGTGAGATTTTATTAACATAAAAATAACTTCGACAGATGTTTTTTATATAAAAAGCGATTTAAGAGATTTGAAAATGTGAAGAGAAACTGCATACTCTAGACCAGGGGTGGACAGGTTGACCCGGCCTAAGAGCCGCAAATACAACCACGAAGCTTCCAAGAGCCGCTGGGCGGGGGGGGGGGGGGGGGGGGGCAAATTTTTGTTCGCAGCAATAAACGAAACTTGAACTACTTTCAATCTATCCGAATCAGAAGTAGTCCAACTGTATGTAAGGTAGCTGTGGCACACGACTACCAAACCACAGCCTGTCTTTCGATTTAAAACGTGTTCCATTTCTCTTTTGGGGAAGTGCTCGTGTGACTGGAAGGGAGGGGGATGGGGGGGAGGAGGGAGGGGGATGGGGGAGGGGGGGGAGCCGCGAGCCTCACTTTAACACGCAAAGAGCCGCATGTGGCTCGCGAGCCGCAACTTGGCCACCCCTGCTCTAGACTTTCTTCTTTGAATATTTTTCTTTATCAAAGAAACCAAAAACAGAAGTTGCTTTGACGAAAAATTATCCTTCTGTAAAGTGCTTCGCCAGCAACGAGACCATGATGCTCCCTCCGTGCGTTCAGGGTGACGCAGTCATAAACTCGTGTCTGCGAGTTTGTTAGAATAGCATCCGATGTATAATTTTTAATGTAATTTTCGTTTTCTCAGGTGCTTTATAGGCTCGGTTAAGGCCTGGGTCCCAGTATAATTGTTTTAACAGTTTTACTGATTCCTGATACACTGGAGCCCCTCTCGAATACGGGAATGTGTAAGTGTAAGCACAGTCAAAAAAATATTTATTGAAAAATGAGAACTTCCAGGCCCCTTCAATATATTTAGAGATTTTTGCTGTTGTTGTTGTTGTGCCCTTGAACTAAAAAATAAATAAATAAATCCGATTTGAAGAAGAAAATGAGTGCTCGCGCGTTGGTTGCTCCTACGAGTAGGGCTAGAAAAGGTAAAGACGCAATTTAGACACTGGTAGGGCTGATCACGCAAAAATATACCTAGGGAGGCGGCTTCGATATTTCCACAGTTGTAAGATAGGCTAGAAAAATTAGTGCGAGTTGAAATTCGCATTAAATGAAGGCGTGAATGAATTGTCGGCGTTACATAATGGGAGCTTAGCGCGCACTATATCGTTCATATATAACGTTGGCAGAAAGTTCCGAAAAAACTTGGGGGACGCTTAAGCTTCTGCCTTTAAGAGCGGAACGCGATAGCATCATTGTCCGGTCGCCGTCTTCTCGTACATGCCAATGCCGTCGCAAGTGTGTGTGCGTGGTCAAGGCCGTAGTGTCACATGACGTCACACTTGGATGTGTCGTCATGACCCTATCGACCCACTAAATATGGTGGGAAAAGTTTCCAGCAAAATTTAGCGGGTAAATCCCTTATTAGCCGCAACGCGCGCAGTCACGTGTG